>CAUYRH010147307.1:0-17831 GCA_963574655.1 Perodicticus potto | reverse complement strand
CACCCTGGATAGAGTGCTGTGGCATCACAGCTCACAGCAACCTCCAATTCCTCGGCTCAAGCGAGTCTCTTGCCTCCGCCTCCCAAGTAGCTGGGACTACAGGCGCCCGCCACAACGCCTGGCCATTTTTTGGTTGCAGCTGTCATTGTTGTTTGGCGGGCCCAGGCTGGATTCGAACCTGCCAGCTCAGGTGTACGTGGCTGGCGCCTTAGCCCGTTGAGCCACAGGCACCGAGCCAGAGGTTGGAGAATTTTAAATAGCTCCTCATGAGGTTTGAAACTGCAGAAGACTTCCAGGTTGAAGTGGTCTACGATATTTAAATATGGGGGACAGCTGAATAAAACAGAAAACTGGGGAAGGGTGCCTTCGAGGGGCAATTTTTAACCAAACCTGCATGGTTTCTATGCCCCTGAGAAGCACTACAGATTCTACAGTTGGGAATTACTGGCTTCTCCCCTATCCAGGATGGCAAGCACTTAACAACTCACAGTCCCTGAACTTTTCCTTTCTTATGGTGGGAGAGTGGTTGTCCAAGTACATTCAATGAGGAACTATGAGATCCTGCCTATGTACCCGTGTGGAGGGATTGCCTTCCAGACGCAGGTGGGTAAATTAGGGCTGCTTATTTTAAAATATGCATCAAAGTATTTAGATATTTAGACATATTAATAACTTAAAATTAACATAATAACCAATGATACTATGAATACATATATATGTATATATATATACATTTTTTTTTTTTTTGTAGCAACAGAGTCTCACTTTATCACCCTCGGTAGAGTGCAATGGCGTCACGTAGCTCACAGCAACCTCCAACTCCTGGGCTTAGGCGATTCCTTTGCCTCAGCCTCCCGAGTAGCTGGGACTACAGGCGCCCACCGCAACACGTGGCTATTTCTTTTGTTGCAGTTTGGAGGGGGCTGGGTTTGAACCCGTCACCCTCGGTATATAGGGCTGGCGCCCTACTCACTGAGCCACAGGTGCCACCCAATACTATGAATAATTAATTGTAGTAACTGATAGGATTTATTTAGCTACTATGTGCCAGTCAGTAAATAAGATATCTATGATCATTGTTAATTAATTTATCACATAAATTAATTCACACATATATGGTTTACTGAGTAACTGAATTAAGGTAGTTAAACATTTATTAATATATTATAATTACTAGTAAAGTTCTCCTCAGTGGTGTTTTGGGATATGTTAATGACTTTTTGATTGTCAAACTAATTATAAAGGCTTGTGGAGGCAGAAAGGAGGTGACCTCTCTCCTCATCAGAAGAGTCCTGGGTGACCCCCTACTGCAAAGGCAGATTAGTAAGAGAAAACTCTAACATTCATTTGATTATAGTTTCATGTGACATGGGAGACTTCAGAATGAAGACCCAAAGATCCAGGGTAAATGATCCGCTTTTATGCTTAGGGTAAGAGAAATTTGGATAGTCATGCACAAATATGATTGAAAAACAAGTGTGATCTTCTGCTAATAGAATGGGAAACCTAGGAAGCCCTCTCTGTTTAGAGGATTCTCCACCTCTTGATGCGGGGTTCTGTACGGGGCAGGACACTTTTTAGAATCAGGCTCTTACAACCTGCTAGAAATAAAGTAGGTAGAGAACTTCTTTATGGCCATTTTTGACGTAGAAGGTGAGGGGGGGGGAGTTAGAGTAATAATTTTAGGTTTTATGATTGGCTTTGAATAAACGGGTTTCTATAACTTGCTTTGAGGAAGAAGGATTCTATTTTCTTTTCTTTTTCTTTTTTATTTTTTGCTTATTTATTTATTTTTATTGAGTCATAAATACATAAATCATTTATACATTAATGCATTTATGGGGTAGAATGTGCTGATTTTATAAATAATTTGGAATACTTACATCAAACTGGTTAACATAGCCTTCACCTCACCTACTTAATTATTGTGTTAAGACATTTATACTCTACACTTAATAGATTTGACATGTACCCTTGCAAAATGCACCATTCTATTTTCAATGGCCATCCCCAGAGGAGAAAGAGGATTGAGAGCTGGTAGGGCAGGAGAAGGTCTGAAAGAATTTCTGAGCCCGACAGGGTACATGTGGTTTAGTGATATTAGTTCTGGTGATGAGGAGTCTTTAGCAAGGATGCTAGACTTGCTCCAATTTGGGGAACAATTCCATATCACAAAGAATCCTGTAACCTGCTGTTTTGAAAGTCCCTCAGATATACATGAAAGTGAACAACTTGTTCATCATCTAAGCCTAAAACCTAATTCTATGTTCCCTTAGCAAACATTTTTTAGGCATGGATTTATTATACACTAAATTTTTAAGAATGCAATCGTCATACAAATTGAAAGAAGTGCAAACTTTGTGTTTGGGGGGTGGGTTTTGCCAAAAACTTTTCATTAATAGCAAAGCCAAAAATTGTACCATTGGAGTTGTCAGTAAGACACCACCATGTCATTTTGTGTTTAAAGCTGTCATGTTTATTGTGACTCCACATATAAGTGCTAGAATCTGACTATTCCATCGCTTCTTCTAGTGTCATCCATCTGATCATTTATGCAATAAAATGGCTATTGTTTTTTTCTAAGTGATAGTTTGTGTCTCCTTTAGGTTGTAGTAAATACATGATATTGACTTTAAAAACATTGAATGGGGAATTAGCTTATGTTATCTACTAATTTCACAATTATATGAAGTATAAGGTATGATAGAGTGTGTATACATATATAATGCATAGAATTATGTAATTCAATGCAAGTATATGTAAGTGTAGAGTATTACTATACATTAAATAATTATTCTGTGTTCTCTATATATGACATATACTTGAACTATTCTGTATTCTTTTTCTCTCTCTTCTCTCCCTTTCTATGTGTGCATATATGTGTATGTGTATATAAATATGCATTTTAACAAAGGAAAAACTGTATTAAAATTGTAATACTCAAGTCAAGATTGACTTCTGCAATTACAAGAGATACAAGATACAATCTACGAGATAAAGGATTGTTACCAGTGTACATATTTAATAGTAATTTTTCTTTCTTCAAATGTGCATGCATTGTTTTGCACTCTGTGTGTGTGTGTGTTCTACATAGAATATCGTTAGAGTTCTATCCTTGTTCCTGTCCTTGTCATCAGCACACCCTCGCCCATTTTACTCTGAGAATTCTGATTAGTTGGTTCTAAGTTCTCCTGGATGTAGGAAGGAGCTCCTGGCCCCTCACTCTGTCTCTGCGGCCTCCACTGTCTCCTGACTCCGCTCCGTGGCTGCGGGGGGCCTAGCCTGTGTCACACGGGTCCGACTGCTTGGTGTACTTGATGTCATCCTTTTAAGGTTCTTCTGACACTCGGGAGATTGCCGATATTCAAACTCGCTGGACTAAGAGTTTTCCCTGAAAGTTTGACGTTTGGGAGGTGGGAAGGGGCTTCATCCTGCTGCCATAGGAGCATATTTACCCCTTCCTTGATCTGCATTCCCAGCCAAGAAGCTATTTCCTTGGGATTAAGAACAGGCTCAGCTTCTGCAGTGTAAATGATATTCCAGCCCCAGCAAAGCAGAGATGCTCTGCGGTCATTGGTTGCAGGTAGAGGCCTTGGTGGGGAAGGGGAGGTACAGCAATTTTACTTTTTGCCCTTAATTTAGTGGCAATTTATGTGGAGAGAATATACATAAAAAATCAATCTTTCACAAATTATACTAATGACAAAAATAATAAAACAAAGTGATTCTGATTCTTTATAGAATCTAGGTAAACAGTAGGTTTACCCTTTTTAAATTATTAGCTCAATTAATGCTTAAAATGGTCAATATATGACTAGTGCAATTGTCCCCAGTCTACAAATAAAAAAATATTTTCTGAGATAATTTATTTGGTTTATAAATTATGAAACTGAAATTTGAACACAGGTCAGTCTAACTGAAACTCAGGCTCCTGAGAATTATTGTGAACTACAGATGTCATTTCCTCTTTGGTGTAAAAATATTCAAATTTATAACTTTGGTAATGTCATTTGTGAATGGATGAATTATGCCAGTTGCTGAGTTTGAGAATTAGATTGTTAGTTGGCCTCTTACTGATCTCTTATAGTAACTTTACAGATGTTTTCCAAAGAACAACTTTAAAGTGACAACATTTCAAATGGCTCAGAAAAATACACTGATAAAATAGTTCTTCAAAAACTTAATACACTGACATAATAAAAAATAAAGAAAAATCAGAAGCTTTGATTATAAAAGCATAAAGAAATTGAGCTCAGCTTCAAAGGGATGCTGAAAGGACCTTAATGGTACCACCACGGTTTTATTAGGCCACAATCATCTGCTTTGGAAGTCTTTGAAGTTAAATACCCTGAAGAAACTTAGAAGTATTCAGCTTAGAACCCAAATAAAACTGTTTGGGGCCTCTAATCACCTACTTAGAGATTTTTGAATTGCAAAAGAAAATCATATGTGGACCTGGCATGTGTACATTGTTCAGAACGAACCACAGAGTATTGAGAAATTATTGAAACTTCACTGTGGTCTCTCCATAAACAAGCTAGTCTTGATCAGATACAACATTGTGATCATCTTAAAAAATGGGGACATGTGTCAGAAAAGCGTGCACTTAAACCTTGACACCACAGCTTGTTGGCTGTTTAGACTTGAGGTTCCAGCCCCTACCTTCCAGCATACAATGAAAATAAATAAGATCACTCACCGAGCAGAGTGATGGATGCATGGTCTGTCTCCAACAAGTCCCGATTAGAATGAAATGATTTTTAGCAATCAAAAATTCTTCTATAAAACCAGAATTCTGGAGATGTTTCAGCATCAGAAAGAACCCATAATTGTCATCCTTCCTGATTTTTATTCCTAGATTTCTTCCTTTGTTAAGAAATACTTTCCACCAAAACAATGCCTCATAGAAAGCCAGTTCTCTACAGTTCTTTCATTTGCTCCTTTATTCAGGAAATTAGCTTATGTGTATTATGAAGGACATAGTACATTTTTAAGTTCTTTCTATCAAAAGCAGGAAATTTGGAAAATACAGAAAAGAAAAAGTAGAAAAAATTCTATAACCTTAACTTCCAAATAACTGTTTTTAACCATTTTTGTGTACTTATTTTCATTCATTTTTCTTTATATTTCTACATAGTTCAGTAAGTAGAGGATTATATACTAGACGTGAATCTAAGTACAATCATTCATCATGTTGTATTGTTTTTGCTTCCCATTTTCACAATGGAATCGGGGCTTACCCTTAATTCATAATCACTGACAATACCAGGACACAGGCATGGCACATTCCTTGCAAGTTCATGCAGTTTTTGGTTTACTTGCTTCCTCAATCCCAGTGGGAGTAAATTCCTTTTACTTCTTTTTGGAAGTGTTGTATAAGTTGTGGTTTAGTAGTGATTCGTTGCTGCCCCCAGGTTTCTGTTGACCTGGACTCCTAACTGTGTGTCCTTCATCTGGGCAGCCAATTCCTTCTGCTAAATATCCTCAGCTTCCGGCAAAAAATAAGCATTTGCTTATGTAAGGCCTAATTTGGCCTTCTTAAAACTGCTGCAAAATCTATAAAATATCTGAGATTCTTAATTATATTTGGAAATTTCACACTTGCTTTTTCCTGTTTCTTCTACGATATATCATGAATTTTCTTCTTTTATTTTGATATATGCAAATAATTTCATTCCATTAAAATTAATCCAACTAAATTGAATTTTTCTCCCTCCAAAGAGGTTTTACCTAGGAATTGAGCTGTGCCTTAGGGAAGCTTTTATTCTGATCAAACTAGTAATTCCCCTGTTTGCAGGCAAATAAAATCTTCATCTGGAATTATATTATTGGCCCCTGTTCTCCTAATATCAAAATCAAGGAACTTTACAGGAAAAGAAAAGGAGCAGGTGTGAGGTCATAAATGCCAAGTTTAATTAAAAACTTCTCACTTTCTCATACTGCATATACACAGTTGTGCAATACATGCAAATTGAGAGGTTTCCTAATTACTTTTCTCTGTGATGTCAGGGTAGGATTATTTTCCACCTGGAAACCAGGGCAGGAACATGACTACAGTTGTTCTTCCAGGACTGATCGTTAATCTGCTCTATGATAGTTCGAAGAAAGCTCAGTGTTTGGTTCTCAAATCTGATTTCCATATGCAATTCACGGAAACAGTCATGTTTACTGAAAACACAGCACATTTGGGAAAACCCTGTCGTAATACACACTTGGGTTATAGCTTGATAAGGAGTGCTAAACTCCATGACTCCCAAATATTCAGAATTCATAGGACACCAAGTTTAGCGGGACCTCAGAGGTCCCCAGGACAGAGAAAATTAACACATTCGAAATCACAGTTTTAGTAAATGGTAAAGCCACGCCTTGAATGCAGGTGCCCTAAAGGTACAGGATTTCAGGTTCAGCCTAGTGAGGAAAGTAGGGTAAGAGGAAAGCTCTTGAATCTGACACTGAAGAAAGATCTTATCGCTAAGTGAGAAGATGGCACACGTGAGGCTGATCTCAGTACTATGACCGACTGTTTGTACAATTTTGAAAAATAAAGTCACTATCAAGGCAGATGATGTGAAAGGGGTTACGATGCTGACCTCTAGGAGATGGAAAAGTGTGGAAGAGGTGGGAAACTCCTCTTCGTCTGGATTAATGAAAAACAGCTGGCTGTGACGGGATTTCTGAGAGGATGATTTGTGAGAGAGCCCAGGTCCTCCAGGAAGATTTAGAGAAAGGCCTGCCTGATACCAGTGCTTAAAAGGAGGAGTCTGAAGCCAGCAGAGGGTGGTTCAGAACTTTAAGGAAAGGGCTGGGATCCATGGTGTTGTGCACGGAGAGGCTGCCAGTTCTAATTCGGAAGCAGCAGAAAAGTTTGTAGAGGTGTTTAAGGAGTTTGTGAACAGTGAGGCTGTTTCAAACCAAGTGTTCAATTGAGATGAAACAGGCCTTTCTATTTTTAGGTTTTCATATTTTTAATTTTGTTAATTTACATTGTTATTCAAATATTATAATTTGTTAATATTTTAGCTAAAAAACCATCCAGTATATTTACTGTTAAAATCATTTTGAAAATTTGAGTTTGTGGAACCCAAGAATCCAGTTTCTGTTATTTTAAGGGGAAAAATTGTCTTGGAACTCAAATGATTTAGAACTCACATGGGGTTCTGGAACGGATGAAGCTCAGAACCCCAGGTATCACTGTATGCCAGCATTGTTCCAGCAAAGGTTCTTCCATAAGTAATTGGTCTTTACTAACCCCTGAGATCTGGAATGTAGCCAGCATAGGTTAGAGTTAAGACACTGGCATTGTGTCCAAGATGGAGAGTTTGAATTAAAACTCTATTTTGTATTTTCACACAATGCAAAATACACATTGTATTGACTTGCACACAATATTTAATACTTTGAAGCCAGAATAATAACTAAAGCAATGTAATTGTACTTTTGTGAGAAATACATTAATTCATACAAAAGCCTAGTGTATGCATTGAACAGCATAAGTGAGCAATCACAGTAAGGTATGATGAAGATGATTGCAAGGTCTCTGCTGCTTCTCCTATTCTTAACCTCAGAATCCCAGAAAGTTCACTTGGTAAAACCATTCTTCTGCTCTTGGCAAAGCTCCTGGCATGGCCCCAGACTGAGTGCCCAGACAAAGGTTAAAAGAGGGAAGAGAGGAGGAGGAGACAGGATAGGCTGGAGAGAGATTTATCAGGATCTTTTATAGTAAGACTGCCAGCTTCAGTCTTGATATTTATAGACATATCTTCAGCCTATTTGTGGAAGTTATATTTCTTCAGGGAATAGTGCTTTGGGTAGGATCTTAAAAATATATTGCAGTGACCTTTCTACTTCTAAAGAAAACTAGAAAAAAGCGAAAACTTCCATTGTCAACACAGACCTCAAAGCAACTAAATTGTTTATCTTTCAGTCAAATGGGGAAATAATACAATTTATAACACTTAGAAGGACTTTCAAAGAAATCTTGAAATTTTAGTCCTAAGAGGAACAAAAGATGAAGATATAAGACATTGTGTTATAAAATATGCTTTTATTGCTCATGACCTCAACAAAGATATGGAATTATCTATACTTTACAAAGTTTGGCTTATGTGAACATATGAACTGGATTCAGCCAAATCAAGATTTTGTTGTGTCATTTATTATGTCATAAGGTTTATCAGGAGCAAAACTTCTACATTTGTTAAATGTTTAAACATTTATTGGGCACTGTTAGATGCTTGAATATAAAAATATGTAGCCCTCAGTCAATTTATCTTCTGCTGTCAGCAAGATGTATAATGGCCCCAAGTGCTTGGCACAGGCTTATCTTAGAGCACCTATCACATCGCAGGGCCACCAAGTGCTGTGTGTGCCCTGCCCTGAATGCTGGGTTTATTAATGGAGGGTGCTGTGTTATTCCTATTGTGATTTCCAGAACTTAGCACAAAAGACCTTTTTAATATACTGTGAAATACCTTTGGGTATTTCAACCTCTTTCCCACTGTCACCCTATATGGTTTGAGTGGGTTGAATCCCATCCTAAGATTTAATGTGAGTCTATGATTAGACTTGGTTTAGACCATGGATTTGGAGGGCAGCATATGAAAACATGCAGACCATAGTAGAGGGAACATTTTACTCAACATAATATCCAATTTGTGGTATATTAATTTTTAATTTGTCTGAGAGAGATAAAGAAGGGGCTGGAACCCATAATCTAGGGAACCGGCACTCACTGACTTGTAGGCACCTCTTTCAGTTTTCTCCAGATGTGTGCAGAAGTAACACACCTAGAAGACATTAGTATTTCTTATTTCAAAAGGATCTGTTGATATTATGTGTACCAGGACATCTGGAAAGTGAAGGAGGATGCATTTACTAGTTATCATGGATTAAACCACTCATTTTAGTTTTTGATTCCAATATGAATATATCTAGTGAAAATAACCTAGTTGGTATGTGAATGGCTTGCCAAGGTCGTCTGTTCCAACTTCAACTACATGGACCTTACTCCAGACAACCAGATCTCAGCAGTGTCTCTCGTCTGTTCTGTCAATTTTCCCTACCTACATCACAGAGGGTTTTTAATATGATGAGATCAAATGCTACTACAAGATTGTATATTTACATGTTTTATCTTCCTATTACATTACTGACTTAATTTATAATTTGTTTTTAACATTCTGGAGCATCAGTGCATAATGGGTCTGTGACTCCTTTCATTGAAAATAAAAAATACTGAATTTGAGAGAACTTAATCAGTGGTGAGTGGAAGAACCCAGTTTCAACTAAGGTACATTTTCTGTAAATTATCGTCATTTATTGTAATTCCTATTTTAGTAGTTCATAACAGAGTTTACTTTTATCTTCATCTTATTTACGGACTCCATAAACAAATAATAGTTATCAGTGTAGAGTTAAATTTCTATTCTGGATTCTCAAATTGCTGAAATTGATCTACCTCTTTATCTATCAATGTGTCATCTCTTTATATGTATACATTTATGTGTGTATGTGCACCTGAATATAATTCTATAATGTGCTAACAGAATTATGTCAGTAGCTATTGTGCTTCCATTTCTATTCAAAGCCTCACATTTTAAATGTTTATAATCATGGGAAAAATACCTTGCAATCTAAATTAAAGAATGCAAATAAAGAAAATAAAAAAACTTTGATGCTGTAGGGTGAATATTGTACAAGTCTTTAAAGCTTTGGTCATATGAATAATGTGATATAGGAAACTCATCTATACATCAAGGGAAGTAGTGATATCATTTCTAAGGTAATGTCTAACCTTAAAGTTGATAGCACTAGGGTATTCTTTCCTAGTGGGCCTGGGCCTATTTCGGGCACATTTATCCGTAATAGTTACTTTTTATTTTTTAATTTTTTGAGATAAAAATCTTTTTCTGTTGTCTTGACTACATATACTAGAGTGCAGTGGCATCATTTAATTGACTGAAATCTCCCACTCCTGGGCTGAAATGATACTCCTCCTTCAACCCCCAACTATCTGAGACTATAAGACATATGCCACCACACCAGGATACTTTTTTTTTCCATTTTAACTTATTTTGTATTAAGTCATTTGTACATAGATCATACATACATTTAAGCTGTTATGGGATTCATTGTGGTGATTATTTGTACAAATTGGAGTGCTTACATGCTACTAATCAACATAGCTTTCACCTCTTTTACCCAATTACAGCATTAAGATATTTGTGTTCTACATCTGATAGATCCAACTTATACTTGCAATATGCTCCATAGGTGTGGTCCCCTACTAACCCAGGTTACTTTTTTAATGTTCATAGAGACAGGGTCTCATTCTTCCTTAAGGCCTCTGCTTTTGCCCAGGCTGGTCTCCAACTCCAGATCTTAAATGATCCTCCCACTTTAGCCTCCCAGAGTGCTAGGATTATAGGTGGGAGCCACCATGCCAAGCCAGCTGAAAGTTACTTTTGAAAGTGCATGTGCATGAGGTTAAAGACAATGTAGACTGCTTCTTCCTGATGCATTCATCGCTGATATTTTCCCTTTAGATACTGGAGAAAGAAATGAAACAAGATCAGGCCATAGGAAGCAATGGCTCTATGTTAAGGGGCTCCAAATAAGAATTTTGCATTAGGTGAAATTCTGGAAAATGTAGCCTGCACTCAATAAGAATTTTTCCAGATAAGGAATTTTTCATGTAAATGATTATAAGAATTGACTGAGCAATGCAATATTTAGCACAGTGATTTTAATATAATAGTTATTTTTCTTACTGATTTATTCTAGAAGTAAAATCAATATTAATCATTACTTAATATTATTTTCCAGACTAGTGAATTTCATAAATTTTCTATAAATTTCCTAAAAATCAAATAAGCAGTATATTCATCACTAAATGAGCAAGAAATAAAATGAGTAAATAAGTAAGTAAAACTAGATACCTGGTTATGAATGAAGCTTAACCAATTTTTTTCAAAACTTTTGTTTTCTTTAAATAGATACCTAATTTGTTTTTAGTTAGAAGCATTCACTTGAAATATTTAGAAAATCATCTTCATGAATATCTTCTTTGTGTCATCTGGGCTGAGTTAGCATGGAATTTACACATTTCTATTTCAGCAAACAATTCAACGTCAACTATGGAAAGGCATGCATCATAATTATTTTCTAAAGCAAATCTCAATAATTTTTAGAAACTTCTTCAAGAGAAAAAAATTAATTACCTACACTAGTTCTATTCTTCCAATGTTTGCACTTATCCCACCAAAATTAATGAGCTGGTAAAGATTTGCACTAATGGAACCAGAAGTCAGAAGGAATAAATATGAAAGCAAACTTTGGATCAAACTGTCATTAATCATAGTCAATACAACATTGGCAGCAAAGAATCTCTGGCGAGGCAGACACTGATTAAATTCTGCATAATCATCATGAGAAATACTAAAATCTTATGGTCCTTAATGCAAGGAAAACTAAGTGCCCTGTGAAATGAAAATGTAGGGTACAGTAAAAATTAGAATTTTTTTTTCCTCAAGGGTCTGTGTTTTTATGGTAAAGACAGAGCAATGAATGTTTAGTTTTCAGAGTAAAAAATCATTTCTATGTCTTTCCCTATTACTTAATAAATTCAATGCATATTTACTAAACATTTGCACTCTATTCAATAGATTCTGATATGGTTTAGATGAACAATGAATCCAATGGATCTAAGAAAATAGCTAACATGTTTTCTAGGTTTCTTTCATACTATTTAAAAATTACATGAGGGCTCCAGAACTATACTTTTATGCCTGAAAAATGCAAATTCTCTTAAAAGAGGACTCTGTGGGTGCTGTACTATGATACTCCTTTTGATTTAGGACTTTCAATAACTCTTCTTCTATATGTATACACAAAAACTTTGGCATTGATGATGTAAAATATATGGTTTCAAGCATTTGTAGATAAACCTAGAGGTTCTTTGAATATAGGCATCAGATATCCACATTCCCAAAATTAGGTGTAATAAAATAGGATATGACAATTAAAAGAAAAAGAAAAACTTTTATACTAGGAAAATAAGTCACAAGAAGAGGATCAGCAAAAAACAGCTAACAGCACATTTGGAACTCTAAGAACTGTAGGTAATAGCCATCTCATTAAGTAGCTACACATAAAAAAACTCAGAAAATAAAAAAAAGTAGGTAGAGCAAAAATCTCTCATACTATAAGAGATGACCAGGTATTTTTTGAAAATAATCAAAATAAAAGAATTTGAAGTGAAAATGTAATCACTTAAGTTAAAAATTTAGTGTCCAGGTTATACTGTGGATTATACCCAAATGACAGAATTTATGAACTAACAGATAAATCTGGAGAATTTTTCCATAAAACATCTTAGAAAGAGAAGAAAATGGAATGCTGGAAAAAATAAAAGTTTTAGACGTGAAAGATAAAATGAAAAATCTGCGGGCGGCGCCTGTGGCTCAAAGGAGTAGGGCACTGGCCCCATATGCCAGAGGTGGTGGGTTCAAACCCAGCCCTGGCCAAAAACTGCAAAACAGAAAATACAAAAACAAAAACAAAAAGAAAAAGAAAAGAAAAATCTGACTATATATCTTATTGAAGTTCTAAAAGAAAAAATAGAGAAAAGACAAAAGGTAATATCAAAGAGGTGATGGCTAAAGATTTTTTCAAAACAGATAAATAAATATGGATTTTCTGATACCTCAAACATTAATTATGCCAGGTAGTTTAATTGTACAGAAACCCACACTAATACATATCATTTATAGATATAGCAGTATATCAAAGGGGAAAAAAGCAAAAATACTCATAATCACTCAAAGAAAACACCAATCATCCCAAAGGAACAATGTAAAGACTTTGCAAGAGAAACAATGGAGGCAAGAGGACAGTAAAATATTATCTTAAAGTGCCAAAAGTGAGCAACAAGAAAAAAATGGCTTAACCTGTAATCTCAAAGCTAACAGTATTATCTTTTAGGAATAAGTAGTAAATAAAAATATTTCCAGACAAGTGAAAAAAGAAAGAGTTAGCCACTAAAAGACTCTATTAAAGGAATTTAATTGAAAGGATGCAAATCAAGGTAGAGAAAAAAGGAGAAAAATCCCAGAAGGATGACTTAAGATGAAAGAACACAGGGTGCAGGCTAGGCCACAGGGCCATGTGGTGCCTCTTGTTGTGTCTCTGCCTCCTGAAGTTCTTTACAACCTCCAGAAGGCTCAGCGTGTAGTGTCAGGAGAAAACTAGATGCCTAGGGGAGATCTGGGGTGCAAGTTGATGATATCAAATACCCTGTGTTATCTTCTTTCATTTGTAGGAAATAAAAATAAATAAATAAAATAAATTAACACGCTGAATTCCCAAGTCTCTAGGTCTCTCCTTCAGTATGAGCCAACACAACTTTGCAAGCCAAACTGTAGCCACAAATCATAAGTGTAGTCACACCAAATTTACAGATGAATAATTAAAAATCCTCATCTATACCTTCAATCAAATCCTTACCCAGGTTATGTCACCAAACAAGACTACTTTAGAAATCAACACTAAAGAGTCAAGTATGGAGATTTGATTTTGGAATGTAAAAATTAGGCACAGATTACAGAAAAAGTAAGGCTTTGAGGAGGCTTTAGAATCAAGCTAAAGCCAAGGGCAACTTCTCTCTTGAGAGAAGAATCAAAAAGGAGAAGCCAGACTGTCTCACCTGCTATAGTGCTACATAGTTTTGCACTCTCATCCAGGCATTTGTAAAAAAAAAAAAAAACAAACAACAACAACAAAAAACTCTTACCCTGGGACCCTTGAATGCAGAGAACAACTTGATCTAGAAATTGGGGTTCTAGAGGGCCAAGCAAGATGGCAGACTATAAACATCTCTTTACTAGCTATTTGCAGTGAGATAGGAGAAAGAAAAATCTAGCTGGTTCTGGCTGGGGGAACCTACACAGGAACATCACTCTGGGGCTGCAGTGAAGCAGTGGTAAACTTGAGGAGCCAATAAAGATGTCTGGAGCTGAGGAAAATCAGCACAAAAGGCACGTGTTTGGGAGTGGGCAGGGGCTGGCGAGCCAGCACGCCCACAGAGGACTGGAAACAGAAAAGGGCTACTGCAGTGTTTTGATTTTGAGCTAAATTACTCACTACAGCTGTGTTGGTAGGATTAAACGAGTGAGTGGACTTGAACAGCATCCAGAGTCTGGGATTGAATACTAGGTGAGATGGATCTCCCACTGGATTAGCTACTAGCTGGGCACTGCTATTGCAGGAAGGCTGTGTGGGAGAAGTGGTCTGCAGGATTCTAGTGCACAGCAGGCTCTGGCACATCTGCTGAGCTCAGGCATCCATCCTCAGGGTGAGTTGAGTGGTCCCCACACTCCCAGGAAGGAAACTTGGTTGTCAGGGTACACTATTTAACCTGCCTCCTAAGGAATCTGGCAAGGGCTTTAGGACCGCAATCCAGTGGGGACTGAATGTGGATGAAGCAATCAGGCAACTTAGTTTATTGAAGGCAACTAAGTCAATAGGATAGGACCCACCTCCTCTGCAACTAGAGAGTGGCATCTGACCCCCATCTTATACAGCAAAAGAATCATGTGTTATCTTGTCTCCTAACACCCCAGCTATATATATATATATATAGTATGGACACTAGGTGGTCACTGTATATATATATATGTATATATATATATATACATATACACATATATATATATATATGTGTGTGTGTGTGTGTGTGTGCGTGAGACATGTCCCCATCTGAAATGCAGAGAAGGCACTCAGGTGTCGGTGGAACTATGTCATAAATAGGGAAACATTTCCCTTTTGAAATTTTTGTATGAATGTATTTTTAAATTCTAAAATTTTCTTTCTTCTAAACTTACTATTTAGAAATAGTAATTTCTAAAAAATTACTATTTGCACTTCCACCTTATTTCATAAATAAGTAAGCCCAGATGACAACCTAGCATCCAAATCCTAACTGTAGTGCCCTTTATTGGGGGGATCATTTGGTATTTTAAAAAATATTGATAACCTGATATATAGGACTCTTTCAGCTAATGCACTTACCTCCTCAACAACTATTTATCAAACTTGAGTGTTTTAATGAATTGGACATTATCCCTGACCTCAAGAAGGTTTCAGCCTAGTAAGGAATAGAATAAGTAAAGGAACACATTGCAGCTCAGTATCACCATTCTGGAGGTGTTCCCGTGATTCTGCAGAAGCCATTTATTTTCACAATGTCAAGTGAGGTCAAGAGGGCACTGATATCACCTCCATTCATAGACAAGAAAACTGAGAGATGGAGGGAATTTCCAGAAGCTATGAAATTGTCAAAGGCCCATGCTAACCTTGCCTCCTGGCTCAGTGTCACTTCCACTGTGTCCTGCTGGCTGTATTGATTTCCTCAACCTGGGCACATCTGAGAGGATGTTCTGTCTTTTTAAAATCTTGTACAGTCTTTGCTTCTACAAGATTTAAATGTGACTATTTACACTTAAAAAATCTAGGTGAAATAAGAAAGGAATCACATTGATGATATGTGTTGGTGATGACACAAGGGCAGTTGATCAGGAAATTCTGTAACTTTGTATATATATGACTTTCCCTAATGAATTATTTAAATTACCATCTTGAGCAAAGCTTTGTGATCTCTTTTCCAAACTTAGCCAGGCCATCATGAAGAGCTTAGATATCGTGTCATATCAGATATTACCATGTCATTAGAAGCCATCTTGCACCAGCGAGGAAAAAACTGGATGTGTTTTATGTCTAACTTTTGGGTTGGCACAATGAGCAGCATCCGTGTTCTCCGCCACTGTGTCCGACACTAGTTGAGGCGACATCACCATCTTTTCAGAAGCACTCAAGTCAGCCAGAGTTTCTAAAAAGGACTGTTAATTACTCCACAGAAACTGCAATCATTAATTAGCAAAGAAAGATTATAGTAATGAAATTATCATAAAAATTAACGAGCATGAAAAGCATTTTAAAAACATATTTTATAAATTAATTTGAAGCATCAAATGATTTCTTATGGAAAACTAAAGCTCTCTCAGTTTGTGTATAATCCTTTCTTACAAGCTACTGCTTTGCCATCTGTGTAAGAGAGATTTTCAGGAGAGAGTATTTCTTTAGAAGTGTTTTAGAATTGAAATTTCCAAACCATCAATCTCTTCTTCATTTTCTCACATCAATTGGTTACATTCGTAAATCACCTAAAATGTTAAGCTTAGGTTATTATGATCTAACATGAAATAAATCACCACTGAATTTTTTTTTTATTTATGAAAGTTCATGAGTTTTTGCTGAAAGAAAGGATATCTGTTAAGGAAAATCAAATGCCATCTTACATTAGATAGAGAAACTTGTTATTTTATTTAAATGTTAATCAGTGTCTTCTCCTGTGCCTGCTAGGAAGGAAGTTAGTGGCTTAACTAAGAAGTCATTGAGGTTGATTAAGTGGATGTGAAAAATGTGACTCTTTGCTGTTCATAAGCAGGTGGCCTGTTGCAGCTTAATTTTTCCCGTTGGATTGTTACTTATCCTTCCCCAACCAAAGCAAAAAATATGTGAGTCTCACCAAATGTCCTATATACGAAATTTTACCCTGAGGCCAAATACATGAAGAAAGATAAGAGTGCTCACAGGATGACGTTGTCAGACAGAGGAAAATTAGAAACCACCCCTTTCTGCTACCTGGTGTTTCAGGTTAGCAGAGACGACTCTAGGTAAGAAGTGACTTATTGCAAAATCTCATCAATATTTGTGTGAAGAACTGGGATCGGAACCCAGGACACTCTCCAGTCAGGACATTCCTCCTCAATTTTATTCCTTTTGCTGGCCTTGCCTTTGTTTGTGATTGTCCTTATTAAGGGCCTGTGTATGTATAAAGAAGAGGGTTTGAAAATAATGAAGTTTTGATCTTCTCTTTCAAGTAGTCCAGATCTTTATTTTAACGTCATACGTAGGTGTTCCTTCATAGGCCTCTTTTTTGTTTTTGTTTTTGTTTTTAGACAGAGTCTCACTCTTGTCCTTTGTGGAGTGATGTGGCATCATTACAGCTCACAGCAAACTCAAACTCTTAGGCTCAAGAGACCCTCTTGTCTCAGCCTCCAAAGTAGCTGGGCCTACAGGTGTGCACCACCACACCTGGCGACTTTTTCTATTTTTAGTAGAGACGAGGTCTTGATCTTGCTCAGGCTGGTCTCACTCTCCTGAGCTCAAGCAATCTACCTACCTGAGCCTTCCAGAGTTCTGGGGTTACAGCGTGACCCAGCATGCCCGGCCATCACAAGTCCCTTGATAAACACAGTGGGGGAATACTTGTTCACCTATGCTTGTCATCATCTCTGTTATCAGGTCCACATGGATTGACACATACACAGTAATTCTCTTTCTTTTCTTCTTTCCTTCACTCTTTCACATGGAATCATACCCAGTGATTCAGCATAACCCAAACACTGCATGTTAACACCAACCTACCCAATCAACCAATATTCTCCAAAGGGGTCTAAATATTCAAACTTTCTAACGTTTCTTTAGGAAATGAGAGAGATAAAACAGAGACAGAACACACAACAGGGTTATGATTAGATTATAAACTATGACCAGATTTGTTTATGTGAGATGTTTAAAGATCCAATGTGTGAAAGCACATCCCTGTTTAGGGTTGCAGAAACAGAGATATCTCCTCTCAGGCCCCTTATTTAACACATGTATCTTAAATTTTTCTCTCAAGCTTCAAAAATCTTTTTTTTTTTTTGAGACAGAGCCTCAAGCTGTCACCCTGGATAGAGTCTTGTGGCATCACAGCTCACAGCAACCTCCAA
>CAUYRH010147305.1:0-69383 GCA_963574655.1 Perodicticus potto | reverse complement strand
GCCCTCTCCCAACCCCGTCCCTGCACTCCAGGTGTCTGTGTGTGGCCTCCGCTCCACCTGCAGCCACATTCAGGCAATGCTGACTTGGTATTTTTAAAAAAAGATATTGATTAACATAGTCTTCCTGGCATTTTCTCAGTTGTTACATGAAGACATTTGTATTCTGCATTCAGTAAGGTTCGCCTGTTCCCTTCTAAGAGGCACCGTAGATGTGGCCCCACCATCATTGGCCACAGTCACTGAAACCACAAAAAGGAAAACCAAGAAAAATAAAAGGCTACTGTATAAGACTTCTTTGTTAAAAATAAATAAAATAGCAAGAGTTTCCCTCTGGACTAGCCATGTGAGTGCTCCCAAATTAGTTTTCCCGTGCCATACATGGTATAAGTTGAGTGGGTTAAGGGATACCCAGAGAGTTGGTAAAGCATTATTTCTGATGGTGTCTGTGAGGGCATTTCTTGAAGAGATTAGTATTTCGATCAGTAGAGTAAGTAAAGATCTATACTCACCAACCTGGGAGGGCATCATGCCATTTATTGAGGTCCTGGATAGAACACAAAGCCAATGGAGAGATAACTTCACTCTCTCTTCTTGAGCTGGGAGACTCATGTTCTTTTGCCCTCAGATGTTTGAGCTCTTGGTCTTTCCCTTAGGTATCCAGGACTTAAATGAGCACCTCCATCCCTTAGATACTTAGGTCTTTCCCCTCAGACTGCGAGTTATACCATTCACTCTTCCAGTTTTCAGGCTTTTGACTTAAGCTGAAGTTCACCATTGCTTTTCATAGTTCTCCAGTTTGTAGACAATGAATTGTGGGACTTCTGGGCCTCCATAGTGAGCCAAATCCATAGCAAATCTCTTCATATATCTATAAATATTGAATTATTTATGGGAAACCCTGACTAATTTATATGTTTCATTTTTTTGTCCTAGCTTTGATAAAAACATTAGTTTCAGTATCACATATCTAACATAATAGCAAAAAAAGAATTAACTAAAATTAAGTATTTTTCTTTCAACAGTTTAATTTTCTCAACTCTTTTTTCTTTTTTTTTTTTAATCTTTGTTGATAGATAGTAGATGTTTCAGTTCTATCATGGAAGATGCATCAGAACTAATTCTGATTCTATCAAGCACATACAAATTGAGTACAGCTGACTCTGCCTCATTAGAATTGTACATGTATCTCAAGAGGACACATACAAACCCCTGAAATCTCTTCTTCCAGTAATCATGATGACACATAGGTAAAACCATCTACCCTTGCATGGGGTTAGCTATGCAGTCACATAGGGCCTGGTGCTTAGAAGGACTCTGAGTTTGGTTTAAAGTTCTATGTTGCTGTCTTGAAATCTTTAACAATATTTTAACTTTAGAACCCACATTTTCGTTCTGCACTGGGCTCTAAGAATTATTTCCTGCCTTACAATTTATCAACTGTGATTCAAATAATATTCCTTTATAGGGTTATAAACATCCAAGTTATGTTAAAAAAAATTCCTACTAGCAAGAGGTATATGTGTTTCAAAAAAAATCAAATACAAATCTTTGACTTGACATACAAAAATGTTAACCTCAAATTTTCAGTTTTTAACTCTGAACATCATCTGGGTGGTGTATCACAATATTCCTCAAATCCAATATGGCTGACTTTGGAGACATTATGCTCCTTCTTAAGTATGATTTAGGTGTTAATTGTGCCGTCTTCTTCCTGGTCATTACAAATCCTCAGTCATCTTTGACTCTCCCCTCTTTCTTACCTTCCATGGCTAATCACTTGCCAAGAACTATTGATTTGACTTTATAATAACGCTCAGATTCTTCCCTCCTTACTCTTCCTTCCACTAGCATAGGGGAGGTCCTCATTACTTTTCTTTTAATTTACTTCAATAGCTTACTTACTGTTTTCCTAATCTAGTCTTGCACACTCCATCCAATTAATTTTACCTGTTTCTTTAATTGTTATTTTCTGAAAATACAGCACTGATTATGTGTCTCCTTAGCTCAAACACTTGAAGGCTTCCCATTTCCACCAGCATTAAGTCCACATTCTTTAGTGTGTCATTTATGCTGTGAATTAACCTTAATCAACTAGTCCAATTTTATCTGCCCCTGCAAGGAGATAGACTACAATTAAACTCTTTCCTCACAGGCTACCAGATTTGCTATGTATATCTATAATTTCATTATTTGTATTAGGTATAGTTAGTAAATAGATTTGGAAATTACTGAAAAAGAAGAACAGAGAATAGAAAGAAGATACTGAAGATATAAGCAGTATCCTGATCTTGTTGGGCTTTGCAAGCAACATAAAAGAATGTAGTTTTTATTCTGAACAACTGAAGAGTTTAAAAAAAAAAGAAGATGATTAGAATTTACTTGACCAAGTCAGCCTGGTTACCTGGTAGGGAACAGATTGAGGGGTATACAGTGTAGGGGACCGAAAAGAAGTTTTTCTCTACTCCTCCCAGGTTCATGGCCAAACATTCTACAAGAAAAAAAAACAGATTAATAAGAAAAAAAATGCAAACATATTTAATACGAGTTTTATGTGACATGGGGATTTTCATGAGGAAATGAAGACCCAGAGAAACAGTTAAGCCTGTGTATTTTTATGCTGGGATTGCTGGATGGCTAGTCATGGAGAAATATGATAGGACAAAAAAGGGTATAATCTAATGGCAATAAACTGAGGAAAACTTAGCAAGGCCTGTTTGTTCAGATTTTTCTCAGTAACCGTTTGTTTTCAGAAATAAGGATGTTTCTTTCTTCTGGGATGGGGAGGGTACATTTCATGTGAAGAACTTATAAAAATCCTTCCTAAGTTATATAAACTGCTCTAGGGAAGAACCTGAGAGTGGTTCCTGCTTCTGTAGTTTTCTTAAATTCCTTCAGTTTAATATACTCAGTATGCCAAGAAACCATATTTTGGAGTGGCATGTCTTGAAACCCATCCCATGAGATGATAGGAAACTTACTTAGGAAAGTATATCTGTAAATGGAGTGAAGTGGACAAATAGAAGAAATACTTAGGTGGTAGAATTAATAAGTCATAAAGTTTGATTGGATGTGGAATCAAAGATGTTTCCATATTTATTACTTTAATAACTCAGAGACTGACAAACCTACCTACTAAAATAGGGAACATGGGAAATGCAGCAGAGGAGGGTCTGGGTGAGCTGAGGGTTTGGGTGAGAAGAGAGAGGTGAACACTGATATCAGTTTTGGATGTATGAGTTATTTAAAGAATATATCCTGGAGGGAGTCGGGGGTGGGGCACTAAAAGAGGCCCCAAGGACAGGTGTCATTGATTTAACAACTACATGGAGCCGATTTTGACTAGTTGGATTTTAACAGATTTTGGTCACATGTAAGATGGCAATAATAAAAGAAAACTACTATTTTTAAGGTGAATCAAAAATAGAAGTCAGAAATGCAATTTTTAAAGAGGATTTCATATTGAAATAATAGATTTATCTATGACTAGTTACTTGCATTTTTAATATTTCATCTTTTCATTCTTTTAAATTAATTCTTATCTTTTTAAAGGGATCAAAAAATAACTACCAATCAAGGTATTTTATTGTTTTTGTTTGGCTGAGAAGTTTGGGCTAAGTATTCAAACCTACAATCTTTATAATTAAAAAAAATAATAACAATGAGGGAAAGTGAGAGGTCTTGGCAATTTAACAGAAAGATGTCAAAATCCTCCGAAGGCAATTTTCAGATTGAAATGATTGCCACATTTATTTTGATCAAAGATAATTCTAAGTTTCTGCATGGTACTTAGCTCTTAGATAATGGTGAAAGATATTACACATCCTCCCACCTGGTATTACAGCACGCATAGCAATAATGAAGACAGATTAGTGCTATTTACCTACTGACACTGACAAGAGTAGCTTGTCTTTGTTCCTCTATTTTATCATTAAAGTCTTGTTTTTCAGCATTACATTGCCTGAAGACAGTGCGCTGCAATCTTGAATACCAGAGGAGAGATGTTTAAATAGCATTGTTAATGGCCTGGATCACCCCCATCTAAAAATCAAGAAAACTCAAACTTAATGCTTTCTCCTGTCCTTAATTGACACTGTTATGGAAATATAATGAGCTTAATCATTTTTATCCTACAGAGATGATATTATAATTCCTTACAATATTATTGTTTAAAGATATGGTTTATTTTATAAATTTCAATGATTACCTAAATCTTTAAGTTCATTATTAACATTTAGATGTTTTCTCACACATGCCAGATAGGAAGCAGATAATATTTATAGAAAAGTTAAACTTGGGGGCTGCATTGAGAGGAATATTGAGAAAATTATTTTAATATTACTTAAAATTGCTCTTGGAGTCTGATAATTTTTATTGGTTCACCTCTGAGTACTCTTTGTGATCAAGAAAATTGATAACTTTTCTTTAACAAGAGTATCAAACTTAACTCAAATACATATCTTTGTTGTAGCATATGAAAATCTTTGATAAAATCCAAGGAGATTATATCATTCTGTCTTATTCCTGTCAGCTGTCACTGTCATTTCCTCAAAACAGTTAATCAGATTTGTTCAGCTTCACCTCTACTTCAAAAACCCAGCTGGACCTGCAGAATTTTCTAACAGTTCAAGGATTCTTCTTTTGGCAAAGACAAAGTAGGCATTTGCCCATGGGGTCAGATTTGTAGTAGCAGTAATGTCAAGTCTCTCAACTATAATTTAACTAAAATTTAGTTGGAACTATCATCAAACATCATAGCTTGAGGCAGGAAATTGCACTGACATTATTGAAATTCCTCTCAACAACCTACTGTTACATACTTTGACACTATTACCCAATCTGTTTTCCGTCTTCATTAATAATCACTGAACTGCCATTTCCCCTTTAGACCAGTGTAAAGTTACACAGTCTTGTTGCATGTTTTTAGCTTTCAGTCGCTTCTTGCATACTTTGAGGCAGAGACTATATTCTTTTCGCACATGAGTTTTAGTAATTTACCTATAAAGGAGACTTCATTCTTTCAACAATGATTTGAGGAAGAGTCTACATTTACCACGGCAGTGAGTAAGCTACACTTTGTAAATGAAGGGTGAGAGTGGGGAGGAGCAGATGGTCTCATGATTGCTTCTTAATTTGAGCTGGTGCTGAAAGGATTAATAGTTTATCCAAAATTATATCATCCCATATCAGGAATTGTTTGAGTTTCTTTCTGCATACTGGTCATAGAGGACAGGACAGTGTTTAAAAATTAATGGTTTAGATGAAAACTCTGGCTTTCAATCCAATGTTTCCTATGCTAGTTATGAGCAAGTTATTAACTAGCTCTGAGGCCTAATTCCATCATCTATAATTTGAGATAAAATATTATTACTTGAGGCCAGGCATGGTGGCTAATACTTGGAATCCCAACATTTTGGGAGGCCAAAGAGGGAGGATTGCTTGAGGTCAGGAGTTCAAGGCCAGGAGTTCAAGACCAGTCTGGCAACATAGGGAGACTGTATCTTGGCAAAAGTATAATAAAATCAAACAAACAAACTACAAGGCTCCATTTGGGGTAAAATGAACATTACCTGGTAGTTGGCACCTTCCACACACATAATAGTTATTGAATAATTGTTATTGTTTACCAAGTATTTGAGCATCATAAGTATTTTCATTTTAAACGTAAAACTATCTATTACAGAGATGATACTAACAAAAACATAAAAGACTAGTGTACTCACAATGCTACAAACCATATAGTCATCTTTTTAGACTTGTTGCTGGAGAGAAAAATAATGTTTCCTTTAACCTGTATTTCAATCACATGTACAGGACAGAAAATGCATTGTGTGAGCTATTCCCCTGCCTTTAACATAACCCACAACCCATAACCTAACACTGTATACAACCTTATTCTCCACCTCACACATTTTCAGCATCTGAAAAGAGACAAGAAAAATACACTTGTTCTGATTTTTCTTTTTTCTTAAAAGAATGGCAACAGGTGAACTGCGTTTGTATAAAGAGCACAGAAGTGAAAATTATGTGACTTGTCAGATCCTCAGTATTTGTAAGGTCACGTAACAGAGAAGGAAACATGGCTTAGGGCACAGATGGTCAGCATAAGATAGGTTGAAGTTCAAAAATTGTTTTTGATAAGGTAGGCATTGAGAAACTTATGTAGCTTAGTTGCTCAACAGGAAGAAAAGAAATATTTTACAGAATTACAGTGTACCAAGTACTTCAAGTTTCAAAGAGATGCCTGCAAAGAATTTCTTTTGAAATGAGTCATTCAGTGTGATATTCTTTTTACAGTAGATTATGCAGGAACACAGTTTTACAAGAATTACACTGTCTGTAACTGAATATTTGAAAAAAATGCCTTTGGCACTATAGAAACTTATGGGATGGGAATTGGTGTCTGCAAGGCTTCCTAGAAAGTCATGGGAATAGTAATAACATACCTATAAAGAAGGGGCAGGAAATAATTTACAAAGTGTGAGAAAAGATCTTTACATATGGAAAAAGAATTTTCTAATTTAGCATGATGATAATAGTGTATTCATGAAATCTCCTTTTTAAAAGTGTTCAGCTATTCAGCTTGCTTTGAAAGTTAACATCTGATTAATCACTGTTCTTGGGTAATGTATACATTCCCTTTCCAAATTATGAGAATCTGGAGGAGGCACAGACTGGGTGGGCAAAACAATAAATGTACTTTCCAATCAAATACCCACGCCATTGTTTCTGGTATTTTTTGTGAAATATTTAATATTTAGTTTCTCGGTGTTATAAGATTTGTGAAATATTGTTCCTTTGTTCAGTTGGTGTTCAATTGCTGAATTTGCAAGAGCTGTGGTAGCCTTTAAATAAATTGTAAGAAAGACTGCTTGTAGAAACACATGTTTTCATAAGTTGCTATCTTCTATCATTCTTTAGGAAAAATTTACATCATAGAGAAATACTGATTATATTTCACAGCAGGATTGGTTGACAATCCCCTAATCCCTTCTTTGCATAGAATAATAGAATATACTTTTTTTTTTTTTTTTTTTAGAACTCAGAATATTAATAATGGGAGCAAATCGCTGAAGCAAATTAGATACATTTTGAAACAATATATTAAGGGTGTCCTTCAAAGACACTGACACAATGTATTTCCCATTTCTAAATTGTGGTTTTTTTTAGCAAGAGAATTTGCAATGGACCAATCTTAACCACCCCAGTGAGAAGCCGGATATGGGATCTTGCACCTTCAGGTCAGCAGTTCAAATCTGGCCTACATCAACAATGACTGAAAATCGTCACCAGTGGGTGGTTTTGTAATGTTCTCAATAAGCGAGTCAGCGGACTTGGTTGTACTCTGCTTGTAGACCACTGCCTAGGTGACAAATCACATCACACTGTACATGACAGCCCCTTGATCACACAGGCACTAAATAACACCTTTGTTGGCTATTTCATTAAATTGCTTCATTATTTACTGAAGTGAAAACCATGTAGTTATTATCCTTTCACAAATCATATCAATTAAAGTAGAATCTGATTTTGTTTAACAGTGTAAATATTTTATATTTTGCTGACTACATTGATAACTGTGAGGCTAAGTAGTCTAAAATTTTATATTTCAATGGTGTATTTGAGAAGGCCCTTGGCACATTTCAGAAATATATGTGGGTGTGCGTACATACACACACGTTTGTGGGTGAGAAGAGGAACTCGATGACTATTGTGGAGGTTTTAAGACTCCAGAGAGTAAGGATAACCTGCTGAGTGAATACACAACATGTCTTCACATACGTGCGCAGATTGTGAAAAGCCTATAGATGCTATTGTCTGATAAAGTTCTATTTCAAAATTTTGGTGTGTAATAATTTATAATATGTATTTTCTTCTAGATGCATCTTAAATATACAGATACTGTGTGGAAATTCACTTTTTCTTTTGTATTGTAAGAGTGCCTCTTGTGTTGAATGGTTGGGAACCCCAGCGCTGTACTTCAGTGCCTCCCCAACGCGTCCATATACGCCTAATACCTGCAATATCACAGAGAAATCCCAAATTGGGAGTGTGTCTCTGGAAACATTGTTTTTGTATCTCTATCGTCCTTCCCCTCCCAGTCTCTGCCACCCATGTATAAGGGAGCAGGGAACAAAGGAGCAGAGGGACTTTCATGACAAACCTTCCATGGAAGCAGCGATGGAGAAAAGGGATAAAAAACATTGCAGTTTCTGAAAGCAGTAGAATAATAGCACCTAGGAAACAGAAACACACAGTAAAAACATTCTTACTGCCTTTTCATAAAACATTTGGGCTCTTGTGTCTACAGGGATGGAATAAAAGACTTTCTTCTATAATGGCAAAGACAAAAAATGATGTTTTAAGCAGATGTAGAATTAAGAGATACGTGATTGACAAATTAGAATGGTAAAATAATTTGCACGCGAGGGGGATACATCTTTGTTTAAAGGTGTAAAAGAGACATTGTTGCAGAGGCTAAAACATAAAACATAGGTTCACAATTTCTTGACACCCATGTGGACATAAAATCTGAACTGGGGTTATATGTGAAAGGTGGACTTGCAAAATAAGAAACTTGGTTGGAAAGAGGAAGAAAAGGTAAAATAATTTATTTGCTTGTGTTGCAAAATGAGCTATTTGTATTCAGAGCACATAAATGAAATGAACGTGATTAAGGTTGAGATATCTGGGAGTAAGGATCGGAAATTCAACCGGGAAAACACTGAGGGAGTATAAAATCTGAGTTTGTGGATAGAAATGTTATTCTAAACAGTAATATTCCATTAAGTAAATAAATAACCATTAAATTCTGATGTGTGTATAGTCTAGTTATCAAGAGATTTGAAAGTATCAGTTAAAGAAATAAGTCATTTTTTAACATGAAATCACTGAAATTTTACATAAAAAATACGCCTCTAATTTTAACTAGAAATGTCAGATTTTTATGGGCGATAAATGGCAAACACAATGTTGAACTTAACTCTAACATTTGTTACTTTGTCAGCTTTCAGGCCATCCACCCAAGAAAATGGCAGAGCTCCCAGGGTCAAAAAGTGGTGACAGTTTGAAAAAAATGACATCCACTGTTTGTGTGGCCCTAGGGACTAGTCTGTACACAGGAACAGAAACAGTTATTTATAACATTGATCTGCAGGATTTTTTTAAAAAAATAAACTTACGTTAGCAGAAAGTCAAGTATAATAATAATAATGAGGGAAGTTTGTCATTATCATTGCACATCCTCAAAAAAAGAATTCTACTGGGCCTTGTAAACACCATAGGGTTCAATAGCATATACTCATTGAGACTGATAGCACTGTTTTTCTACTCAGGTGGATTTTTTTTCATCCACTTGTGGTAACATGTTATGAGATAAAGGAAGAATTTTCATTTATTTTCATAGATTTAATTTTATCTCCTCCAAAGTTTATGTGTTGAAGCCATAACCCCACCCCCGCCAAAGTAATTCTTGAGATAAGACCTTTAAAGAAGTAATGAAGGTGAAATGAGTTCATAAGGGTAAGTTCATAATGTAATATGACTGATGTCCTTATAAAAAGAGAAAGAGACACTAGGGATGTGCCTGCACAAAGAAAAGGCCACACAAGGATGCGGTGAGAAAGAGGCGATAATTTTCTTTTCTTTTTCTTTTTTTTTTTTTTTTAAGACGCCAAGTCTCATTTTATTGCCCATGTTAGAGTACTGAGGCGTCACAGCTCACAGCAACCTCCAGCTCTTGGGCTTCGGATATTCTCTTGCCTCAGCCTCCCGAGTAGCTGGGACTACAGGCGCCCGCCACAACACCCGTCTACTTTTTTGTTGCAGTTTAGCTGGGTTCAGGTTCGAACCCGCCACCCTCCATCTATGGTGCTGGCACCCTACCCACTAAGCTACAGATGCCACCCTGAAAGAGGCAATCTTCAAGACGAGGAGAGGACAGTTCTTAAGAGAAAGCAAACTTGCTGACACTTTGTTCTTAGACTTCCAAATTCCAGAATTATGAGAAGGTAAATTTCAGTTGTTTAAGCCACCCAATCTGTGACAGTGTTTTATAGCAGCTTTAGCAACGAAACACAACTCACACACACACACACATTACATATATATTTGATATAATTTTCTTTTATCTTCAGATAAATAAATGTCTTGTGTGTCAAAGCACCTTTAATAAATATCACATTCTACATATGCTGAAATGATTATATAGCATTTGAGAATAGACACAAAATCCCCAGTTTTTAAAATTTCCCTTGCACTTAGAAATATGCTAATGATGATGTTTGTGTAACCGATGGGTTCTTTTAGTATTCGTTTGGTTCCACTTTTGGAAATAAGTGAATACTTTCATTATAGAGCTTTATGAAGCAGCTGACAGAAGCTTATTTTGACTTCTAAATATCAATTTTTTACACTTTCATCCATCCATTGGATAGTTTTGAACATGTACCATTTGTCCTGGATTATGTTAGGTGAGGAGACAAGCAAGGCGTGTATCTTTTGCTTCTGAAATTGATGGAACTCAGAGACTAGAATGGAAGATTGATGGACGACAAAGCAAATTGGTAAGTAATGGACTAATGGTGCAGAGGAGATGTTTTTCTTCCCACCCTTCTATGTTTTCAGCTGGGACCCCTGTAATACAAGATGAACTAATAAGAGAATGGAATAGCAATTTATAAGGAATAAAGACCCAAAGAAACAGTTAAATATGTGTGTTTTTATGTTAGGTTTGATGAAGAGTGGAGAGCTGTGGAGAAACGTTAACAAGGAAAAAAGGGGTATGAGTGAAGGGTGGTTAACAGGGAAACTGAGCAGGGCCTGTTTGCTCAGATTTCTGTTGGCGTCTGCTCCTTTCTTCAGGACAGTGACGGCCCCTCTAACATGAAGAAAATCTGATGACCTACCTCAGGGAAGACGAACAGGGAAGGTCCGAGAATCTTTGCCATTTCTTCAGGTTAAAATAGTGGATATGCCATGGTGCATACATTTAGGGGGTAACATATTCAGAAGCCCATCTGTGGCAATTGTGAAGGGCACTTTGGAATTATAAACAAGACATCCTGTTCAAACTAGAGGTGGAAGAGTGGATCAAACAAGACCTCCCAAGCTTAAATTTGAAGTTTGAAAGTCATTAAATAAAGGGAATTGGCAATGCTTCTTCCAAGAAAACGAGGCAGTATTTTCCCTACTTTCAAGCAAGGGTTCCTGAGCGCTGAAGGATCTTTCAGAGAAGCCAAAGTGACCGAAGTGGAAATCATGGAGCTGCAGCATGATGAAGAACTGGGCGTCCTCCTAGAGCAAAGAGAAGTCACTGAGCATTTTGAAACAGGGAAAACAGATAATCGTATTTGTATTTGAAAACATCAGCCTCTGGTAGAAATGGAAGAGAAGGGAGTTTGAGTGGAGGCAGGAGGAGCAGTTAAGAGCTTACCAGATTAATTTATGTATGAGATGTTGGATATTTGAATCTGAATGGTGGGAAGAACTTGGTAAAAAAGCCAATACCCATAATTTTTTGAGAAGAAACACAGACACAAAATAGGTAGCCAAGAAAATTCCTGAGGACACAGGTCTTAGTTAAAGAAAGTTGGTAAAGGTAACGCCTGGGGAAGACAGGGAAAGCATGTAAAAACAATAGCTAATGTTTATTGATCTCATAGTACATCAGACAAGGAGTTAAGAAAGTTATACTAGTGATGTCGTTTAATCATTACAGCTACCTGCATAGTGGAGCTTTGGGTAAGATTCTGGGAAAATATCCTTCCTGGGCGTCCTGAGATCCCTCTTCATCAACAGTTTTGTAAGAATAGTTCTCCCTTTGTTAATGGACTGGCACATGAATTAGATGAATTCTCTATCTTTACATTACAAGCAGCCAATTCAAGACTATAAAATAGCAGTTGACTTTAGGCCAAAGACTGAAATGTGAAAGTGTGATTAGTTTTTTTAGAGCAAAGGAGCAATTTTTTTGTTAATTTTAAAATATTAATTAAATGGCTACAAATGTTTTTATTATACGGGCATTTTGTATAATGTGTAAGTCAGGGCTTTTGGCGTGCCCATCAGTAGAATAGTGTTCATTGTACCCAATAGCTAAGTCTTTGTCCCACGCCCACCCTTCCTAGTTTTTTAAATATGTGGTTTAAAAGGATTCCCCATGGGCACTTTCAGGAAGAACATGGCTTTCTCTTAGGATAACCCATGGTAATAGAAGATAAACCCAGACCCAGACTTGCTGAGTCCTACCTGTGGCATTCCTGTCCAGAGGAGTCAGCCACAAGCTACCATAGCAGTGCCCCCTCAGACGTCAGTAAGTAGCTTCTAGAGGTAAGAAGTAGTGACAGTAATTTTTATAGCTGCAGATCTTACTATTTTCTATCCATTGTGACAAGTCATCATGAAATGTGTCACCAGAGAGGATGATTGCATAAAAAATCATAGAGATACTTTTGTTCATATTTACATAAACCAGGCATGTTCTCCAGGCTAACAAATATTTACTTGTATTAAGAAATTAGAGAAAAAAAGAGAGAAATTAGACTATAAAAATACTATTTGTATTAAATTATTGAGTTTATTTGTCTAGTCTTGGGTACAGACTTATTATTAGGTATCCAAAAAAATAATGCCATTAGAACTTACATTTCATGAAGACATAAATCATTTATATTTGGTTACTCAATGATTTTTTTTAAAGTAAATGAATATATTCAATGGGTATATTTGACTATTAAGGACATAAGGCTTTATGAGGTAAATATATGTTTAAATATGAAGTTTATCTTTATAAACTTTATTCTTATAATTTAATATTGAAAAGGTAGAGAATTTATGAGATATCTTTAATAAGATAATTTACGTAAAGTATTCAGCACAGTGTCTATTATGTGCTGTACATAGAATAAATTATTACTATTAATGTTATGTTATCTAAGATTTATCAATAAGCCCTTAACTGCTCTGTTTTCCAAGGAAATTCTGTGATCACTCCAATTTATTGTTTTTGATATATAATTGGCTTTATTACTATGAAAATACTTACAGTTAAAAAACTCTACAAATACAATATGCTTTTATAACCAACTCCCCAAAGACACACTTCATCCTTTCTCCTATAACCCTGACTTCTAACAGCATAGATTACCTTCATTACTTTTTGTGCAATTTATAAATGGAATAATAAAGTACATAACCTTGTTCAACATTTTGTAAGTTTTATCTGTATTGTGTGTACTATGAGTTAATTTTCATCACTGCATTGTATTCCATTCTGTAAATATACTTTACCTTCATTTTTCTTTTGGGTAGTTTTGAGGCTTTTGTTATTATAAATAGTAGTATGAATATTTTAGAATATGTCTTTTAGTGAATACATGTGACTTTTTAATGGGAATATTTCTAAGAGTAGAATTACACAGTTGTAGGCTATGGATAGCTTCACCTTTCATAGATACTGGTAAATAGTTTTCTAGAATGTTTGTAACAGTTTATACCTAACACTATCAGTGCAGGAGAATTTTAGATGCTTCGTATCATCAGAGTTAGTTTTATGCTTGTATCTGATGTTTTAATTTTGCCAAGCTAGTATCACATTTTATTATTTTTGTTGGCAATTTCATGATGTTAAATGAAATTTATTAATTTTTATTAAGAAAAATAGATTTTTGACCATGATATATAAATCATGAACTATAATACTTATAATAAATACAAGTTATGACAATTAAGTTTGTGAACCCATCCTAGAAAAATTACTACATATCTCCTTGCTGAATATTACTACAGTCATCTTTGAAGTACCTCATGTGGGAAGATATGAACTGATGCCAGTGCCCAGTCCACCCTTCAAAGCAATTTTGAAATCCTTTTTTGTTGGAATGGCCATCATAGCTCTCATAGTGGGTCAGCATGATGTACCTTGATGTCCTGAATGTCATCAAAATGTCTCCTTTCAATATTTCCTTTATCTTTGGGCAAAGAAAAAACTCATTGTGGGCCAGATCAGATGAGTAGTGTGGGGGTTCCATTACAATTATCCACTTCCTGGCTAACAACTTCCTCATGGATAGTGGCTTGTGCCCTGGTGCATTGTCATGATGCCAGAGCCATGAGTTTTTGGTAAAAAGTTGAGGTTATTTTTGTCTAACTTTTTCATGTAGCGTTTTTAGCACTTCCAAATAGTAAACTTGATTAACTGTCCAGTTGGTCTGAATTCATAAGGAATAATCCATCTGATACCAAAAAAGGTTAACAACATCATTTTGACTCTTGATTTAGGGCCGATAAAACTTTTTTGGTTGTACAGAATTGGCTAATTCCCATTGTGCACTTTGATGCTTTGTTTCATGGTCATATTGCTACACGCATGTTTCATCACCAGTGATAGCATGGCCCCAAACATCATCTTGCCTCTCCAAATGTCTTGGCAAACTTTGGTTTATCAATGACTTTCTTAGGAACCATTTTTGCACACACCTTTGTCATACAAGATTTTCCTATCTCCCTATCAATGTTTACTTGGTCTGTTCTGCTTCTCATTGTCAGCTGATGATACTGATGCATAATTTGACAAATTTTTGCAATGTTACTGTCAGTTCTGCTCATTTCTGACTGACCCAACCTCTCTTCTTTAGTGACGCTCTCTCTCTTTTATCAATAGCATTATCCCCATAAACTTGGACGAATAGGTCCTGTTTTCACTTTCATACTTGGTAAGTCTAACACGAAACTTTGCTGTAATCCAAGCACCAAAAGCCTTGTAACAGCACACAAAAATATGCAACAAGAATAATGAATGCTACTCAGCAAGATATTGTCACATGTCAACATGAACAGGGCTGTGAGTCACTGATACACAGAGGTTATGAATCCTTACTGAGTTATTTATATGGTGGGGCCAGTGTAAGTGCACAGTGGCAAATTCTGAAACTTAATAGTCAGATCTCATATAGAATCACATATAACAGTGTGCCTTGTGTCGGGAAATTTTGTCTCTTGCTTGCTATATTTTTCAACTCTGTAGGAGGAGTTAAATCTAGAATAAATAAAAGTAAGCAAAAATTGATGCAATAGATAATATAACTATAAAACTATAGGTACTGTCACCTTCTTTTTTACTTTATGCCTGGTGTACTTCATACCAGGTTGATTTTTCTGACTTCAGATTCTCCCTTTATCTTTCATTTGATGTATAATAATCAAAACAATCATTCTCAATCCTATATTATCTCCTTCTCTCTCTTTTTTTTTTCTTTCAAAACTATCCCTGTGATATTGAGTCTAAACTCACCTGGCTTCCACATTCTGACCTCACACAAACCATATAATCTAATTGTTTACTGCTCATATGCACACTTTTTTCTGGTCCAAAAACTATCTGTTTAGTGAGTCTGGGACATACTTACTCCTGCATAGGCACTAACACTTACCTTGCTCTTATCACCTGGGATGCTGCTCTGTCTCAGTGCTTCCCATCATTTACTCTCAATTCAACATGCTTTATGAGGACCTTAAATTGCAGATGCTCTTTGAATGTCATCTTGCTTAATTATTGTAATAAAGCTGAAAGGTAGACAATACTCTGATTTTCCAAACACACACACACACACACACACACACACACACAATAGTCCATAAAACAAGGCTTAGAAAGGTAAGTAGCTGAACAGGAGTTCTAACCAGACTTGTCTAGGTTCAAGTATAAACTCTTGGCAATACCTTATGGCTAATGCTTTAATATTCTCACTCAAATTCCTATTGAGGGGAAGAAGCAGGCATGCAAACAACTAATTTTTAACAAACAACTAATTTTTAATGTGAATGTCTTAGCCTATTTGTGTTTCTGAGGCTGGATAATTTAGAAAGAAAAGTGGTTAATTTGTCCCATAGTTTCATAGGCTGTACATGAAACATGGTGCCAGCTTCTGTTTCTGGTGAGGCTTCAGGAAGCTTCTAATCATGGTGGAAAGGGAAGGAAAGCCATGTGTGCAGAGATCACATGGCAAGAGAGGAAGCAAGAGAGAGAGCAGGGAGGTGCCAGGCTTTCTATAACTACCAGTTGTCTCAGAAACTAAGAGAGCAAGAACTTACTCATCACCACAAGGACATCACCAAGCCATTCATGAGGAATCCACTGCCATGACCAAACATCTCTCATTAGGTCCCACCTCCCCAACATTGAGGATCAAATTTCAACATGAGTTTTGAAGGACAAGCATCCACTCTATAATAACAAACTATAACTAAATAAGTAGCAAGCTATTGATACATTTTGAGAATATCAGTTTTTATGACTAGGAAGAATAAAAATAGCCTCCATAGAAATTGTGATGTATAAGGTAGGTCTTCAAGTCTTTCAATAGAATAAACAAAAATGGGGAAGTTTGTCTGCATCAGGGACCAATGTGACTACAGATGAGATAAAAAAAATATGGTGGGATGGAATAAATGGGATGATAATGGGGTAAAAGGAACATGAGGTTGGGACAAATGTTGAGGTGTAGACCATAGAACTTCAAAGCCATAGGAGAGATTTGTTTTCATGGTGCGAGAGAGCCGTTAAAGAAAAAAAGTGTGGAAGAAAAGGGTATTATCTGACCTGAGTTTTACAACAGTCAGCCTGGTATTAATGTAAAGGGTAAATTAGAAATAAATTAGTTTGGAAGCAGGGAGATCTCTGAGAGGAGTCTTCTAAAGTAGGGCAGTCACCATGGGGAGAGAAAAGAAAGGAAAAGAAATATGTTGGATTAAAATTGATAGGATTTGGTGCCTGTGCAGAAAGGAAGACAAAAATAACAAAAATGAGAAAATATCATAGACATTCATTCATTTAAATCACAGTGTTACTGTACATGTTTCTTCCACTACAGATACCTCTGCAAAGTTGGAGGTAAGATATGGAAATAGGGAAATATGTCATAATAGCCACACTCAGGACAAATCATAAAGCAAACCTGGAAGGAAAGTAGGATTTCCGAATAACAGTGTGTGTACTATTAAAGTTGTGACTTCCCTACATAGTGGGATTGACCTGTGGGCAAATGCTATTTATAAGTGTCATTTATTGGTTAATTAAGAGAGAAACCTTATTATTTTTTGGTTGCAGCCATCATTGTTGTTTGGTGGGCCTGCTGGATTCAAACCCACCAGCTCAGGTGTATGTAGCTGGTGTCTTAGCTGCTTGAGCCACAGGCGCCGAGCCCTGAGAAGCCATATTATGATGGAACGAGTATGTACTTTAACTTCCCGGTTTAATTTCATTTCATGACTCTCAAGTAGATCCTTTATTTTAAATCCTTAATTTGCTTGAAATTAACATGGAAAGTGAAAAATACAATCTACCTAATAGGTTGTTCATTGTTTTTTTGGGGGGGGGGAGGATTTTTAAAATATTTAGGTGAGAAATTACAAAACCCTAAATTTACATTACACTAATGATACTATCCCTGGCCAACCCACTTGGGTTATCCATTTTAATAGTGATCAAAACATGGATCTGAAACAATATGGCAAAGCTCTGAAGTTCTCTCAATGAAGAAAATAATCATGCTAGTGTCAGTGATTCTAGAATGATCTGTCCCTCCAGGCCAATTCAGAAGCAGACACACGTTCTTGGGACCTGCCTTATACAAATGGAAATTTTGATATGGGGAAAGTACATGGCTATACACATGGCTCTCCTTTCCTTTCCACCAGTAATATTTTTTTTTCAGAATTCTTTTGCTGTACACACATGGCTCTCCTTCCTTTTCCACCGTGATTTTACCTCTTTTAGGAAAGAGGCAAAATGGGTGGCACCTGTGGCTCAAGGAGTAGGGTGGCAGCCCCATATACTGGAGGTGGTGGGTTCAAACCTGGCCCCAGCCAAAACTGCACCAAAAAAAAAAAAAAAGGCAAAATGGAATTTATGTCAAAGTTTTTGTTTACTTTATTGCTTTGGCAATACTACGTGGCAGGAAGCCAACCATCTCTCCAGCTAGGAGCATATCGGTCTTTTCATACACATAAAGCTTCTTTATATATCAAATAAAAGATATACTTCAGACCCTCACAGATTTTCTCACACTGCAATTTTCTGAAAGAATAATAGGTGATCCAACCCATAAGATATAAAAAGGTGATTTTTTCTTTTCTCTTTTTTTTTGCTCCTCCACTTATCTGCATGTCCAGTGAGCTACAACCAACCATAATTTTCCTGAAGCATACATCACAAAATCATAGGAAGGCTTTCAAGTCCCAGAGGACAGAGGCAGTTAGGTATTTTGGATAAGTTTCCAGGAATATCTGTGTATTTACTGAACCTACGTATTTGCATTTGAGATAAGCTCAATTTTATGGCTGCAGTCAAGAAATTAGGTGGGCCATTGAGGAGAAGGCCTTTTGGAAGGGCATGGAGTCAACAAGTGCAGTGAGGCGAGGACAGAAAAGGGACAACCAGATGTGCCGTACTGCGATTCCTGCCCTCACACAGGAGCCAACGTTCTCGGGACTCTTAGGGAACGATTACAATAGACAGGTGTCATTGCTCTTACTTATCTATTTATAGTTAGGAAGTGTGGTCACATATATTATCTCATTATTATAGTAAATACTTCGTAATTTTTTTTTTAACAATTTCACTTGGCCTTTTACATCAATCCCATGAGAGAGGAGACCAGAGATTGTTCTCTCCCTACGACAAAGAAAAAAAACTGAGGCTCAGATGTCAGCGACTTGGTTAAGGTCACTAAGAGTTGACAACAAAGGCAGAACAAGAACAGAGTCTACATTTCTGGCCTTGCAATTTTTTATTTGGAAAACATTTTTTTTTTTTTAAGAAGCAAAACGGTGATTCCTGACCTCAGTCTATGACCACATAAAAACTGCTCTGGAGAAACATTTTCTTTTGGCAGCCAAGCATGAACTGAACTCCAAGAGGAAATGGAGGAGGGGGCCCAGCAGCTACTTATCTTTCCTCCTGTGAATATTCTTCATGGGCTCCCAGATGCCACCTGGGAGGATTTTTGGTCATGAGAGAAATTCTGAAAAAAAAAATGTAAAATACAAATTTTGGAGAAAAAACTGCAGCAAGAATATTCCTGTTATGTTACTCTGATAGCTCCGATGAAATCAATACATCTCTTAACGTTCAAGGGAAAAAGAGACATCCGCTCGGGATAATCAAAGCTGCTTGGAAAAGTACAAGAAGGAAAAGCCAAAAAGAAATGAACAGTAGCTATTACTGAAACCAAAGGAAATTGTGAGTTTGTGGAGAGCAGGGAACATCATTGGAAGGAAGGGACTGTAACTGGAAGTTCCCATAGGAAATCAAACCCCTGTTCTCTCTGCCGGCATTGAATTTCTGCCCTTGCTATGATTTTATGTCTCTTGAGGGCTTTGATGACCTAATGCCTCATGACCTTCCAACCAACAAAACAGTAGTGAAACAATTGCTGCCCCTCTTGAGAAGAAAACTGGAGTAGCCAGGCTGCTGGACTGTGTTCCGCTTCTTTTCTGTGAGGATGAGGGAGGAACAGAATGGGCCGCTCGGGGGCACACTGTCCCTCCCTCCGGAGAACACTAACAGTCTCCCCACTCTCTACAAAATAGAGCAGCCATTGCAATGAGAAATGGGTTACCAAAATCCAAATTTCAACTTTTTCTTGTCCCAAATTAAACACGTTTATTTATTATTTCTCCTAGAGAAGAAGTCTAATTCTTTGGAAGCAATGCAACATCCAGGTACCAGAAAGTCTTAGAAGCAAACTGTCTTATAGAGTCCCTTATAGTTTGTTCTTTAGGCAAGGGACAGTAACACTGCCTGGCCAACCCCCAGGCAGTTGATTAAAATAAACCTGCTGGCATAAAGAGTCCCCAAGATGTGGAATTTCCCGAGTCAAATCTCTGCAGTTTGTAGCTATTTACTCCAGAGACGAAGAATTTGACATGCCTTAGTGGTTCCTGAGGACATTACAACTCAAAACAATAATATTAATAAATGTCCTGAATCATCAACGAAAAAATGCTGATCATATTGATACAGCATTTTAAGGAGACGAGAATTCACATACTGTAATTTATTTAAAACTCACCTGAGTTTTCAATCGATTCAATTCAATCAACAAACATTTGTAGTTTCAGACACTGGATTAGCAAAAACAAAATGGAATTTTTCTCTTGCCTCCATGTGCTATTCTTTGAGGGATAAACACAGCTACACATGAATAAATTTTGTATCAGACAAAAGTTAACATGTTCTGTGATTAACATTTAAACAATCTTATGACAGCATAGGAGAAAAGATGAATTTTGAATAGTAACATTTGTGGCTGGTTTATAGGGCAGTGAGATTTTTTGTCTCATAAATAAATTATAAATGGGGATCATAAAAGGATCTACTATGTAATTGCATATGAAAGAGAAAACTAGAATCAAAAACAACAAGAAAAACACACTCGCAAACATGAAGAATGGCAAGTGGGGAGCCCAGAGTGACTGGGGACTTCATGCATGTAAGTAAGTAGATAGAGGGAGAATGTTGAAATATAGGTTGGGGTCATATAATGGGGAGCTTTAAATGCTAAGCTAAGTAATTGGCATTTATTCTAAGCAATAAGAAGTGGATGTTTTACAACAGAGGAATGGCAATAACTCTGGCAGTAGTGTGTAGTATTGATTGGAAAGGGAGACCAATAAGGTTACATTATAGCATCTAGGAGAGATGTTAAGAGGGTCAGGACTAAGTTAGCAGTGGAAATAGAAAGGGGTCTCTGAGACAGATATTTTGGAAATAAAAATTCAAATTTTGTGAGTACCTGAGATCACTCACAGCCAAACAAATACAGGTGTGTTCGTGAGAATTCTTTTATGGTAATTTGAATACACAGAACAAACTACGTTAGGAATGAAACCTCATTCAAAGAAAGAGAAATAGTCACCAGCAAATAAGCCATTTTAAAAACTGCCTTAGATTATGTGTGTGGGTGTTTAGGGACAACAAGATATGTACAAAGTAGAACAAATCAAATTAGTTAATTATATATTATGATGCTTTGGGTGAATTTATCAATTTCTCTGAATGGCAACATTCAAAAATTTAGAGTATTGGGCAGGATAATTTCAAAAGTTGTATTTAAATATGTATATTCTTTGCTTATATGTAAGTAATAATTTTTTATAAAGCAGCCAGATGGACTATTCCAAATGAAAATATTTTCTTTAAAAGCGCAGGGTTAAAGTTTATTTAATAGATAATAGTTACTAATGGTGTTGGTATTTGAGAATATATGGATCTAATATGTAAATTGTCCCCAGCGTCTGTAGCTCCAAATCATAAGGTTTGTATTCGTTGCTAAAGGAATGATAAAACCAATCTGGGATTTCTTATATTTCAACTTTTACTGCTCAATTTTATGACCAGATATATTTTATGAGAAGCATTGCTCTTTGAATCAATACTGTGTTTACAACATTAATCGAATAAATAATGAAAATAACCATTAAATAAGGCAACCAGATTAAGCAATTTATAAATAACCATTTTATAGCTACAGCCAAGTGATGGATTACGGCATACGCCTCTTTTTTGCCTTTAAAAAATGTCCTATGTCCCCTAAAAGTGATTTCAGTTTTCATAAAATGAAAAATATGTATGTTTGTCAAAATATTTATTACTCAAGAATTTCTGCAAAAATTTTAGGATGCAGATGATTAAATCATCTGGGCATTATTGACTTTTTCTGATATATAACCTATTTGAAGCTAATGTAGCATCAGGCCTTCTAGAGGAATTCAATTTAATACAAATGAAACAAGTAGTTAGAAAATCTGTATATTTTGAGAAATTATTTTCATGATTTTTACATCCAAAATAAGTAATCACAAGAACGTGGGTATGTAGAAATAGTTCTGACTTACAGGAAAAGCAGGAGCATCATATTTTTGCCTTTATGGGATGACTATATTGAAGTGTATATCATAGCCAAATTAAAAAGTCACCTAGCCAAGAGGTAAAAATGAACAATGGAAAGGAAAAGTAAGTTAATATTCTTTGTGTTTTAGATTTCTTACAAATTATCTCATTTCTCCTAATAATTTTCATTCCTTGGGAGGCAACTGACATATTAACTTGTTTCAAAATAATACATACTATGTACTATGTAACTTGTATACACAGTCCTAAACAGTGCCAGAATGGTAACAGATCCAGCCATTTTTATTGTATAAATAATACTAAATAATGGAAACATTGGCATGACTGACCAAATATTTCTCCCCCCCATATAGGTGTCTGGAATATAGTAATTCTAGTTTTAAATGGATGTGTTTGGAGTTCATTAATATCTGTATGACTGAGTACAAGCATTGAGTTTCTAAAGACAAATAGTGTATATTTGATTCCAGGGACATACTTCTTCCCATAGCTTCCTTGTACCCTGTGACTGGTCCCTATGTGGCTCTTAGAGTTCCATTGTCATGGGGCTAAGAGAGAATAGTCAAGAGAACGAAGGTGGAAAATCTCTACCCTTTAAAGCTTAAATGAGTAAGCAGTAACTATCAACAACAAGCCTGTTCCAACTCACTTCCCAGATGATATGAAATATCAAGAATCAAGATTTCATCTCATCTGTCTCGAGCAGAAGAGAAGAAGGCAGCACATGCTATGGGTTAGAGGCAGACATCTTATCTGCCCTGGACAACAACTGCCTTCATCCACATGCTAAGAATGAAGGGGGATCAAATTACTTAGTATCCTATTTAAACTTGAGGAAGTTATGGTGTCTGTGCCCTGTAACCTAGATGGGGAGTGTGGAGATCGCTAGTTTGATGGGAACCTCCCACCCATTGTTGTGGTGTGTTAGACGATTCCCTGAGTTTCTTGCCGAGCATACGTGGCAAGAGAAGACACCTCGATGTTCCTGGGGGCAACAGTCCCACATTGGATCAGAAGAGGACATGGCTCTTCTCAGCAATTTCACAGGAATTGGGATGTGATCAAATACCAAAATCCAAAGGGACAAGTTATATCCAAACCAGGGACTAAAATTACAGCCAGATATTTCAGGAGTTAGAGGTAGGCATTTCTTCTCTATGACTCGGTACTATTTGCACAAACCTCATAACATCCCTACTCACAAGTTAACTGTTTAATATCAATCCAGGGGGAAATTTTGAGAAAGATTAAGTTTTACAGCCAACGTTACATAGATACCACTGAAACTTTCTGAATTTCCCTGGTAGAAGATAGATAAAGTCTGAATGGGACCTCAAGTTATAACTTATGTGTTTTAAGGAATAAGAGAAAATATTTATTAATGTTTTCTAAATTTGTGCATCTATTATCCTTACCATGAATTTCCTATCTTCTTTAAAGGAAGTAGAGATATTAAACAGGCAACATATTCAGTATGACATATAAACTTCATCTTTGCATAATTAGATGATCACATTTTTCTGCATCTGAAAAACAATCTAGGGAATATTAAATAATGTAGGGTGCAGAGGTCATTGTTTTACACAGTATCCTGTGAGTTCCCCATATTGTCATTGGCAAAACTGTATGAATGTTTGGATAAGAACTTGTTCAAGTCACAAGTCCAAGATACCTCACATTACGTAGGGAATGGATCTAGGGGAAGTTACCTGATTCTGTTGAAACAATGGAAAATAGGTCAATATTTACCAATATTTTTAATATAAAATACAAATTTTATCAATATTTACCTTATGTGGTGGCTGTGACATTAAACAATATTATGTAAATGAAAGTGCTTGATTATTGCTCTTTTTAAAAATTTTTCCTTATAAACTGAACTTTAAGACATGAAGCAACTAGCACAGTTATACAAATGACTGGCTCTTCATAAATTGGAGCAATGAAGCTCTCTTTTGCCTAATATAACTGGTGCTTCTTGTTCAACCCAGTTTTCTCACTTTCTTTTTTTTTTGCGCAGTTTTTGGCCAGGGCCAGGTTTGATCCCACCACCTCCAGTACATTGGGCCGGTGCCCTACTCCTTGAGCCACAGGCGCCACCCAGTTTCTCACTTTCATTGTTGCCCCCTTCAACAGCCTGTCAACTTTGGACTGGCTGGTCATTCCATGACAGAAATTTCCCTTCATGGCTTTATTGAACATGCTGATGTTTTCCTCCCCTGCTCAAGTTATCCTCAAACAAAACTAAAATTTCAAAGTGTGACATCAGCCCACCCAACTCATTTTATGCTATCCTCTTTTAACCCATATTCTATCCCCTTTTCTACTTTTACATACTCTTTTCCAGAAGTCTATTTATTGTGTATTTAGAAATAATAGAACACAATATAAAGAAAAATAAAATGTCTTATGTCATTCAAAACATTTCAGCTACATGCCAAGATTTTTCATCCCATCGAAAGTTGACAAAATTTCCAAAAGTACATCATGTTTAACTTTGGATAATAAATATGATTACTTCATTGCCCATGAGGCAAATAAGTAAAATCTACTTATATAAATAATGTTTCAGATATCCAGTTAGAAAGCAATTATGACTTAAAGAGGGTGTGGTTTTGCTTTCTGTCTCAAAGTCATTCCAAATGTAAAGCCGTGTGTAAAACCAAAAGTGGGACTCAACAAATCATTAATGAAAGCATTACTCATAGGTTTATAACAAATAACAGTTGCTTATGCAATTCCACTATAGCCTTACAGTCTACCAGCATAATGCAATGAATGGCATCTACTTGAATTATGACTTGAGTTACTGCAAGTCTGCCTCAGCCTTTTGTCCTTATCAGTAGTTTCAACACGTAATACCTAACAACCTGTTTAAGGACAGAGAGCAAACACTTTTCCATCCACTCGTTCTTTCTTCACATCGAATGACAAGTTAGATTGCCTCTCTAGAGCATGACGTACTTTTAAAAATAACCAGCTATACAAGTGTAGATTCTGTTTTCTGAACATAGATTTATTTATAAGGTGCATATTTATAATGCAGACATAGAAAGCAAAGACAAGGTATGAATTGTAATAAACCTCATTATTTATAATGCCAAAGAAAATCTGGATTGTGTAGCTTTCAATTATTCCTTTTCCCGGGAATAAAACAAATAACAAGAAACCCTTTGGAGTATCTAAATATCGTAGAGGGTTTGTTTGTTTCATGTGCAAACCCCTTCTTTCCCTTAAAGATCCTTGAAATAATGCTTTTTTCCCCTCTAATAAACCATAGAACCACTTCTAGTCTTCAAAAAGTACCTTATGAAAGTCTTTGGGAGGAAATTGGGTGCATAAGCGTATAAACAATTCTATTAGAACACAGACCCTTAAAAATCACTCTCTTGCTGGCATTCTGAAATCTGAAAGAACTCCCCATGTGGCATGTTTGAGGGCTCTTGGGGATGATTGCCTTCACTATCTGTGAATTTGGACTTTAAACCATGTTGCAATCCAACCAAAATTCTATATAGCACTGTTGTGTGAGTTGTCAGTAGTGGGGAAGGGAGGGTGTGTTTTAAGGAAAAGATTCCCAAGTGGCTATGTGGTGTGGGTACAGTGTCCTTTCACAACTGACTCCACAGGAATTCTGTCTGAGCAGATAAAACAGCTGTCAGTTCTGCCTCCTTTGGACAATCCTGCAAGCACACTTCCATTTGGGGACTGGAGTGCAGTGGGTCACAATTTCCGAAGGGCTGCAGGAACATTTTGGTGGTGTTTTAATTGGAAAGCTAAAGTCTGATGGTATGATCCTGTTTCAATACAGTGGTAGTTCTTAGGCTAAAGTCGGCCCTGTTTCCCTGTGTCATCTAATTTTGGACAATAACATCTCTATGATCTTTTCTGAACACAACTACTTGAAGTCAGGCTAATATTCCCCTTGATGACCACATCTATCTCCCATTATGAAGATAAACTAATTTCCGCTCTGTATTCAGTATCAGAATGATACTCTAACTTTTGGGTTTACTAATAAGTAAAATCTTGCTCCCCATCCACAACCCCAAAAGCCCCAAAGCAGGCTTTATCATTTATCTGGGACAAAAAAGATCTTTCAGTAATTTAAGAATTTTCTTGGATTTTTTTGAAAAGAAAATCACACTGCCAAAAAAGAGAGAATTATGCTGCTGCAGAGAGAGAATGGCAAGGAAGAAAGTTTGAGGACACATGAAGGTTTACATGGGGCTGTTGTTCTAATCCTGGCGTAACAGTTTGTAGGTCTTAAGAGGAGCTCGGAACTCATTATGGCTGACACAGGCTGGAGTGATTCCAGATTTTTTTTTTACTGAAATTGTGTGTGAGTGTGCATGTGTATTTGATTTTGTGAATATGAAAAATGTAATGTCCTTAATCATAGGAAAAGGTAACAAATCTGTTGAGACGACAAGTCTCAGAAGTACTTTGGATGACCACATGTCCTCAACGAAGAGTGCTGGCATGTTAACTGTTTTGGCATGTTAACTGTTTGCTGAGCATTTAAATATAAATGATGAGCTACAGATACCTATTTTTTTTTGGAGACAGAGTCTCACTATGTCGCCCTTGGTAGAGCGCTGTGGCGTCACGGCCCACAGCAACCTCAAACTCTTGGGCTCAAGAGATTCTCTTGCCTCAGCCTCCCAAGTAGCTGGGAGTACAGGTGCCCACCACAACACCCAGCTATCTTTTTGTTGCAGTTGTCATTGTTGTTTAGCTGGTCTGGGCTGAGTTCGAACCCACCACCCTCGGTGCATGTGGCAGGCACCGTAACCAGTATGCTATGGCCACTGAGGCTAGATACCTAATCTTTAAAGACTTAAAATAGTAAATCCTGATTTTAAACATGGTGTTCATATTTACATTTTCTTGAATCTGTGATGATTTCGGAGATATATGCTTTTCTTCCTTCTGAATCTCAACTTCAATCTCCTATGAACTAGAGTGAGTATATTTTCTGTAGATGTTTCTTATTGATCTATAAATATTTAACTATATAATTTTTATTCTGGTGCACTCAACTGTGGCAGAGAGCAGTTCTGCTGACATTCAAACTATGGTGTTATGGATATATTTATGCTAGAAGCTAAAAGTCAAGCCTAAGATTACAACAGCAAAGAATCATATCCTATCTTTGGTATGCACACATTTGAACACTTCAACCACCTCACACACCTTATCTATTGCACACATCCACGCAAGTTCCAACTGGAGAACATTGCATTTGAATTTGTTTAGAGTATCTCAGGAAAATAGGATTAACCTCCAGGGTCCAAATTTCTATGATTCACTGATAGTGTCTATAGTGTGGCTGCAGAAGAAATCTTCCCTGGATTCCAGGCATATTGCTTCTTAACTGATTCACATGTCCTGTCTTGATTTCTTTATTATTATTTTTTTAATTGTCAGGGATTCATTGAGGGTACTAAGAACCAGGTTACACTGATTGCGTTTGTTAGGTCAAGTCCATCCTATAATTGTGCCCCATCCCCAAAAGGTGTGTCCTATACCATGACTATAGCTATAAATTCACCAGAGCAATTTTTAACATCAGAGGATATTATTCTGCTCCTTAAACCTCATAATCCATTCTCTGTGACACAACCATAAACCATAAGCACTTAAACTGAACATAGTCATTCATGTCACCAATCAATACTACAGATTCAAAACTCTTCCTCTTTGCTTTAAAGTCTATTCTTCGTTATACTGAACTTGTGTTATACTCGAATATATAATAATACCTCAGATACTATTCTCTGTAAACCAGGGGTGAGGGACTTTTTGGTAAATGAATGGCTAGCTAATATCTTAGTTTTGTGGGCCATACTGCGTTTGTCATTACCACTAAACTCTACTCTAACTGTGAGACATGACATGTCCAAATAAAACTTTATTTACAAAATTTGTAGTGGCCAGATTTAGCATATGGTCTGTCACTTGCTAATCCCTTCTCTATTGTATTCTTCTCTTGAATGACATCCAAAATAACATGTTATTTGGTCTATATTACGATCATAGTATTATAATCTTTATGATTGAGCCTTTAAGAATCATCTCAGGTGTTGACTCTTAGGTGAATTCTCCCAAGTACATTTAAGACGGAACACTAGCCTTTGCTCTGGGATTCTACAGCAGCCTGTGAGTACTTTATTTTTTATTTTAATTTTAAAATATTCCACAAGTATAATTATTTTTTACATGGATACATTGTATAAAACTCAAGCCAGGGCTTTTAGTGAGACTGTCATCAGAATAATGTTCATTACACTGAATAGGTAAGTTCTTATCCCTCCTCCCTTCCCACCCTCCTTTCTTCTGGTTTTCTCATGATCTTTATGTTTCTTAATACAAAAGACATGATTTCTTCCCTTTTTGTGGCAGAGTAGTACTCCATGATGTGTATACATATACACATTTTTTTTTCATTTTTTATCATGTATTCTATTTTTTCTTATTATTTTTACATATACATGCGTTAGTTAAGTTTCCACTTTTTGCCTTCACAGAATTTAAAAGGCTTAAAATTCAATAACAATAACAATGTTTAAGATAAGGACTAGAAACAAAAAGCACATATAGAATGAATGAAGATAAATACATTCAGAAAAGAAAACAGACGATTACTGCATCGAAATATCAAGCAATATTAGCAATAATAATGCCAAGAAAGCAATGTACACATTGTCAAATAAGACATTATAGAGTGCTTTGACTCTGAGGCTCAGCATGAAGTCATCAGTTAACTTCTTATTTTTTTCCCCAAATCTCAAAAAAATAGACAACTAATACCATATAAGTAAAAGTAAAGGAAAGTTTCAAAAAACAGATCATGCCAAATCCTATAGACAATAGAAAAAGAAGAAATATTTCAAAATCATTCTGCTTGCTCTGGATACACCTGATATTGAAATTGGAGAAAATATATTATTAAAAAGGGAAGTTACAAACATATTTCTCTTATAAGTGAGGATGCAATATCCCAAACAACATATCAACAAGTTAAATTAAAAATGAATGTTCAAGTAATGTACTTTGGTCAAAATTCAATCCATGTTAGGTAAGTCACTATTTTCTTTCCAGAGGAAAAAAAGTCATTTTATGAAAAAGACACCTGAACTTGAGTGTTTATTGCAGCATAATTCACAATTTGAATGATGCAATCAAGCTAAGTGCCTGTCAATTCGTTAGTAGATTCTATTCATCAGAATGGTCACAAAGACCTTCCCAGTTTCGAGTGGAAGGGAATGGATACCACCTCTTGATAAGGAAGCGACATGTTTCTGGATGAATACAGAAAACAAGTGGGCAGCACCTGTGGCTCAAAGGAGTAGGGTGCCGACCCCATATGCCAGTGGTGGTGGGTTCAAACCCAGCCCTGGCCAAAAAAAAAAAAAAAACAAAAAAAACCAACAAAACTGTAAACAAAAGAATACACAGAACAAGAAATATGTGCTCTTGAAGTCATTTTGACACTAGTATTAAGTTACTTTTTCTATAGTTGAACATATTACAGTAAACTGAGAGACAGTGTGCAGAGCTGAGTTGGTTTCTACAAATAATTTAGGGCCTGATTTGCTTAAATTCAGAAATTAAAAAGCATTTGTAAGTCTAGTGAGTCACAAAGAAAAATCTTATGTTTAATATAATAGTTGGAAATTCTACCTATATATAGGAACAGGGCCAGGGCAATAACAATTTTGCCCCAACAGTGATATTAGTGGAACATTTCAGAAGGAAGTATACAAATGTTCTTGGCAGAGACATCTAGTTACCTGCTTTATTTCTCCCTTCTTCTATTAGGGAGTCCCAGATTTTAGTTGCATACATGACCTAATGGAATAAAGACTGTGTTTACGAGTTTCCCTTGTAGCTAAGTGTGGCAATATAATAAACTGCTAGCTAAAAGTGCTAGGTACAACATCTGGGAAGGATTTTGAAAGGGAGGAGGCCCCCCTCACTCTGCATTCTGTATTTATCGGTCTTTCCGTTGGCTGACTTGTTGCAGCTGCCTTTTGAAGAATCATGTTGAAACAGGGAGCAAAACAACAGGGATGGATCTCTGATGATTGTGAAGTTTCTGTTCCAAAAATAGAATAGATTCCATTTGCGTGAGAAAAAATTAGGTTGTGTCTTTTTCACTATTAGTTCAGATTCAGTCATATGCACTTGAATCTAATATTAATCAATACAGAATTCATGTTTTAGCCTTACATGCAGTGTTGACTGAACTATAATTATTGCTGCTTTTTTGGTATTGTCTTATATGCCATCAAAATTGCTAGTATGGATAAAGTGCCTCAGAGGCTTAAAATTTATGCTTTTCAATCAACATGTCTCCAACTATTATATTTGAGGCCCTTGATGGGTCAACATACATCCCCAAATTGAATACCCTTTATGATTTTTGGTTAGAGGATTTGAGCTATTCACATGCAATTTTAACATTTTTAGTCTTTTTTTGTAATATTTCAATGAGAATAATACATGGTAATATAACAAAGTCTATTTTGTAATATTTTGAGGAGAATAATACATGGCAATAAGACAAACACACTACATAATTGCTCTGAAATCTGAAATAGCAATTATTTTTGTGTCAGTAATGGTTACATTGACTCATAGGTACATGGCATCATATTTTTCCATACTAATTTGCTTCTGAATTAATCACGTGGCAATTGTAAACATTGGAGAAATACATACTTTTTATCACAGGAGATATACTGACTGTGGCCTTGAATGTACATGTTTTCTCTGTGTTATTTTCACTTCTCATCCTTGTACAGATAAGATCATGCTCTGGCTACAAGATCCCCCACCTAATTACAGGTGACTCATTCTTACCTGGTGGCAGGGAGAACTTCACGCTTATGGCTACAGTGATGGGCCCAGAAATAGGAGCATGCATATGAACAAGGTGGTCCATCAAAATAGTAACAAGGGATTTTTTTTTTTTTTTTTTTTTTTGGAGGCAGGGAAAAGTGATTGTTGTCACATGTCACTTCTGACACCTCTTGTCAGGGCCCAGGACTGGCCAGGTCTCAGGCCGGCTTAACTAGGTTCCGGACAAGGACCGCTAAGTTACCTTGCTCTGGTACAGTTTCTCTTAGGTGCCTGAGGGCTATCTACTTTAGTTAGAGAGAGAGAGAGTTAGTCTTAGAATCAAGCAGTCTTCTTAGAAAGATAGATCTTAGTCTTTAGCAGAGCTTAGTAATCAATCATCAGCAGAGAGATGTCGTGCTGGCGTTCTGCAGGCAGAAGAGGAGACAGGGTCAGAGTAAGTGGGTCTGTGATAGAATGCGCATGCTCCTTGACTGCCTCTTCCTCCAGCCTAATATAAGGCTGATCTCGTGTTTCTCAACACCATGTTGAGACTGCCAATTCACCACTGCTCTTACCTTGAGCGCTCTCATGCTTGTTAGGAGAGCCAAATCTCTCTCTATGCCCTTTCCACCAAGATGTTCCATTATTGAGCTATACAAGTATTTCTTATAACTCTCACTCCTAGCCATAGACTATATGGGCTGCAACAGATTGTAGCCCAAATAATCAGCCACTGGACCCACTATCTATTGTGTGTGTGAAAGGCCTATCAGCAGCAAGAGAGAAAAAAGCTGGGTACAGAAATCATCAACGGGAAATATGAGACAAAGAGAAAGAGAAACTAAGAGACAGACGCACACTCCTGATATTTAGCAATTCAGTGGTTCTAGGTATATTTTTATGCCAACTTCATTCTGTCTTTTTAAAGTGCATGAGCCTAGAGGTTTTATTTTTTTCCTCAAATTGCTTGCATTGACTTTTCAATTCTTGTAATTAAAGGACTATTACCTATGTTCATGAGGAATTAGATCAGATGAACAGAGCTATTCGGAAAAGTTAAGTGAATCTCATTATTTGAAAAGCAAAAGGAGTCAGAAATTTTGTGATTATATTGTGTGTGTGTAAGCCAGGTCATACAAATAGTATTAAGACACCTAGTAAGAACAATGCTTATGGGCAGTGCCTGTGGCTCAAGGAGTAGGGCGTTGGCCCCATGTACTGGGGGTGGTGAGTTCAAACTTGGCCCTGGCCAAAAGTGCAAAAAGCCAAAAAACACACAAAAAAACAATGCTTACTTTTCCAATTTAAATCTTTAAATTTTACCATAGTTTCTTTTAAAAAAAATTTTGCTTTTAATTATTATGAAAAAATAATGGTTGTAAATATTTATGGATTACATGTGATACTTAGATACAATGTGGAACGATCAGTAAGAGGAATTGGGGGGCTCATTACCTCAAGAATTTATAATATCTTTGTGTTGGAAGCATTCTAATTCCACTCTTAGTTATTTTGAAAGGTGCAATAAACTATTACTAACTATAGTCACTGTGTTGTGTTACTGAACACTAATCTTCTTCTTTCTGTTTAACTATATTCATATTCATTAACTGCCCTTTTCTTCTCTCTGCCTCCACCCTTACCCTTCCCAGCCTCTGGTAATGGTCATTCTCTTCTCCAGCTCCATGATTTCAATTTTTTTCTTTTTTGTAAGCTCCCATGTAAGTACGGACATATGATATTTGCTTCTCTGTGCCTGGCTTATTTAATTTAGCACAAGGTCCTTCAGTTCTGTGAACGTTTTTTCAAATGACATGATTTTATTCCTTTCTATGGATGAATGATATTTCATTGTGTGTGTGCTATATTTTCTTTCTCCATATCTATCAATGGACACTTCTTGACTATTATGAACATCATTTCAATAGGAGGGTATAGGTAGCTCCTTGATATACTGATTTTCAGTCTCTTGCATGTGTACTCAGAATTGGGATTGTGGGTCATATGACAACTCCATTTTTAGTTTTTTTGAGGAATCTCCATGCTGTTTTCCATAGTTATATTGATTTACTTTCCCACCAACAATGTATGAATGTTCCCCTTTGCCCATTTATAAATTGGATTTTTTTTTTTTTGGCCTATTGAGTTTTTTGAGTTCCTTATGTATTCTGATTATTAATTCTACTTTTCTTAATTTTTACATATACACGTGTTAATTAAGTTTCCACTTTTTGCCTTCATAGAATTTAAAAGGCTTAAAATTTAACAACAATAACAATGTTTAAGATAAGGACTAGAAACAAAAACCATGTAAAGAATGAACAAGGAAAATACATTCAGAAAAGAATGTATGTATTATTAATTCTTTGTCAGATGAGCGGTTTTCAATTTATTTTTTCACTTTTCATTGGTTTTCTCTTCCCTGCTTTTTCTGCACGGGAGTTTATTAGTTTGATGTGATCCCATTCATCTATTTTTGCTTCAGTTGCCTATGTTATACAGGTCATACTTCAGAATTTTTTGCTCAGACCACTGTTCTGGAGTATTTGCCCACACTTTTCTTCTAGTAGTTTCATAGTTTAAGGTATATGTAAGTCTTTTTTTTTTTGCAGTTTTTGTCAGGGACTGGGTTTGAACCCGCCACCTCTGGCTTTACTCCTTTGAGCCACAGGCGCCGCCTATATGTAAGTCTTTAATCAACTTCAATTAATTTTTTATATGGTGAGAGGTGGGGGGTGGGTCCAGTTTATTCTCCCACATAAGGACATCATGTTTCCTCAGCGCCATTTGTTGAAGAGATTATTCTTTCCCTAATGTACCTTCTTATCACATTTGTTGAAGATGAGTTGATAATAAATTCATAAATTTATTACTATCTGAGACCACAACATGTAAACCATTCATTTTCATTCCAGTCAGCCAAAGCCTGATTTACATTATAAACAATGACCTGAAAGGCTAGTGCAGGTTTACCTACCAGGCAAATCTGGAAAGTTATTCATATTTTCCTGCAAATCTCATGCAGCAAGCTTGCAGCTTGACTTTGAATATCAAAGTCAAACCCTATCTTTTGATTCTAATTGTTTATTTTCCCCATAAACCATAACTTTCAGAATTCAGAAATCATTTTAATTTTGAAACTTTTAAAATACTTTCTGAATTGTTTTATATATAAATCAAAGTAAACCCTTTTCTTACTGAATTGGATATTAATGAAGGATGCTGACATAGCTATTATAAAAATAGTCTGTTTTAGAAGAGAAGAGAGCAAATATTAACTTTAAAAGTTTTCTATAGGAATTGAGTAAATAAAAACATAACATTTTTCACATGTTTTAATGTAGCTAATCGTTTGCTAAGGGGTAAGATCTTGCATTCAAATGGCAGTGCTCTTTCAGAGATGGATGGGTGTCTATGTGTTTAAATTCATTTTTGTGCATAGCTATGTGTATAAATAATTATAATATATCTCATAACACAAAGGTGTATAAAACAAGTGAAATTTGGTTTTTTGCTATTCCTAAAGTAAATAATCATCACCTTAGCACTTAACATACACTTAGATGGACCACTGATATCTGATACTTCTAAAATGATACAGTCTGACCTACAAAGTTACCAGTCTGGATACTGTATAGTCAATTAGCCATAAAAAGTCCAAAATTTCTACTAAGATTGTTAGCATGTAACCATTTTTCCTAGTTGTCTCATGTTGAAACTTGACTATGAAGTCTTACACTTCCCTCTCAATCATTTCTTCTTTTCTTTCTCCTTTTTAAACTCTTTTTTTTCCCCATCTCCATCTTCCATCTCATATTGTAGTCTCTTATCTCCTGTATGGTTTTTTTGCCTTGTTCACTCCTTCCGTTTTACATAGAACCGAACATACAGCTGCTAACCAGCAGACCATATTCTAGAAGACTTTTGTGCTGATAATGGCACAAATCTTTCTGCATCTCTTTTTTGCTCTTCCCAGAATTTTCTTCCCATTTATTTTCCCCCACATCTCCATTCCCAGGGATTTGCTTTCAGCTTTGCTCAACAATAGACTTTCTTTTACATTCCCCAGGGAGATCAAGAGTTTGGAGCAGAAATAATAGCTTCTTCTTACAGAAAGGCAGGATAAACAATAATAAAGCATAGGGAGCTATTTAGCAACATCCTGAATGTTCTCTGTGTTTTAATTGCTATGTGAAAAGCAAATGGCTTCTGCCTTAATCAGGCTATAAATGCATTGAAGTATATATAAGCTGGAGTTTCTGGTTTGAAATGCAAAATACCAGTCATCGCAACACATGTTTGATACAAACATGAGTACCAAAGTATATTTTAGGAAGTTCTTAATTTTTTTTTCCTCATTGTGACCATTAACAGTTTAATCTTTAGGATGCAATGTGGGTAAGCAGGTAGAATTTCAATGTGTAGTGGATGTGAAAGGGAATCCAATTCCTGTGCTAAATTAAAGCATCATTAAAATGGAAACATGCCATTGTGCAGTACAAAGCCAAATACTACCTTATGGTTTAAGGAAATCAACATTTGGTCTGGTACTGTATTTATGAACATTTTAAGCTTCTGAAGATAGAAAAAAATTGAACATTTTGAGGTTTTATAATATCACATGTATATCTCCAATTCAATAAAATTGAAAATGGTAGTATTAATTTAGAGGTTAACACATTTTATGTTATCCTGTTTTCTGTTATATTTTAAAGAGGCTATAAATATTGTTCTTAACTAGATTTTTAAAAGTTGATTTAAGTACTCCATTTTAAGGAGGCATTTCTCCAAATAAGAGGATCTGTGATACACAATTAAATTCTCATCTCAAATGGTAAATCTCTGAGTCATTTTAGATTATTTGTCCAATGTTTCCGAGGAAGTCAGGGTAGAATTAGGGGAAAAAAATAATGGGTTAGCAGATGGAATTTGGGTTAAATATGTTTACCATTAAGAGTCAAATGCAGATGTAAACCCAGAGCGAAGCAAAGCCAGAAGCAAAATATGAAGATGAAACTCGAAGTAATTTGAGACAAAAGCAAAAACTAAATAATATGGCAAATTGTTTTCATATGATCACTAGTTTCCTGAAATATTTTTCAAAGGATGTTTTATGATCAAATTCTTTGGTAAACACTGTATTCTTGTCTTTTTATTCCAGATTCACAATTTAAAATATTATATATCTTAAGAATGTCAGGAAAGTAAAACTTTGTTCAATTCAGAGTTGTTAGTGATCTTAGAATTTTATAGAGAAATCTACTCAAATTCATTGAAACAAAAAAGAGACATTTAGGAGAAAACTATAAACATCATTCGGGTAGGAAGTGCAGTCAGGCCTCACAGGGATTCATATTTTGGTATTTCAGTATCACCTTTCCAGTTTTTTTGAATGTTAGTCAGATGCACCCACCTTGGAGGAAGTTTTCATTACTTTTTAAATTAGTTGCAGTTGAATTTACATTATCTGATGCTCAATCTTATTTCATAAACTCAAAGATGTCTAGATAGCACTACTTCATATTTTCATTATATTCCTAATAATAAAACATCTCTCTTCCTTAAAATAATTTCTTCAGTCCATATCCGCCTCTGATTACCATTGCATTTTTTGCAACCCTTCAAAAAAATTCCTTAAATGATACTTTTTGTGCATTGCCTCACTGTTATAATTAATGGTTTCTTTTTTTTTTGAGACAGAGCCTCAAGCTGTCACCCTGGATAGAGTGCTGTGGCATCACAGCTCACAGCAACCTCTAATTCCTGGACTCAAGTGAGTCTCCTGACTCCACCTCCCAAGTAGCTGGCACTACAGGTGCCCACCACAACGCCCGGCCATTTTTTGGTTGCAGCCATCATTGTTGTTTGGCGGGCCAGGCTGGATTCGAACCCGCCAGCTCAGGTATACGTGGCTGGTGCCTTAGCCTTTTGAGCCACAGGCACCAAACCAATTAACAGTTTCTTTTTCAACTCCTTTGAACTGGTTCCCCTCACCAAAACTCCTCTGAAACACTGAGGTCAACAATGATCTTCACCTATTGCTTTATCAAAGTCAACCTCTTATCAGTCATTGACATAATTGATCATTCTTCCCTGAGGGGGATAAAAAAGGTTCCCACTATTTACTTTCATACCATCATGGTCTCTTCTTTCCATCTACTTTACTTTTTTATTCAATACCTCTCTTTTTTCTACAACATCTCTTTTTTTAATGTCCTATCTTTAAATGCCAAAATGGGCCATGTTTCTTTCTTCTAAATTCTTCTATAATCTCACTCCTCCTCATCACTTTACATCTATTTGTTATAACTGAAAAAATTCTCTGTAACACTTACCTCTCCTCAGAGAAGGGAATGTCATGTTACTTGGCATCCTCAACACATATCTATTTAACATTTCAAGTTTAGAATGTTTGAAAATGCGTTCTTGATCCTACCACCTCCTTCTGTCAGCAAATAGCAGCAGCATCCACACAGTAGCACAAGCCAAAAGTCTCATGGTTTCCTCATCCCCCCCACAGATTTATCATCCTCTGTTTCCAGAGAACTATCCAAACTCTCCAGTGCTCTCTTCTGCCACTTAGGAGAATGCGTGAATAATTTCTTACTCTAACCCTCACTAGTCTCAAAGTAATCACCCCACTGTATTTTTCTTTCAGTTCTGGTTGCTGATGCTACAGAGAATTTGGTCCTTTTGCTGCTATGACTTATTGAGGTCTACAAATAATACCCAATACATTTATATGTTATTGTAGTTAGTGACCAAATCCATATGATCTGGATCCTATTAAAATGCTGAAACTAGATTAACTCTCACGATTTTGCTAGCTAACACAAACGTGAAGTTCCCCCTCCTGGGGAACATGCTTTTTTCTGGGTTATAGCAAATACCTGATTTCGTACATATTCACCAAGTGTAACACTTGGTGCTCCTTGCAGTTGTTTCTAAAGGGTCTTCCTTTCCATTTTTCACCCACACTTCACCTATTCTTGGCATCCTGCTCTTTCCCTTCTCTCATCTTTTTTGACATATTCTTTCTACTCCTTTTTACTTCCAAAACAACCTATGATCCTGAATCTTGCTCCTTTTTTGCTTGCATAAAATGGTTCATAGCGGGTGAAGTGTAAGCCTCAGGGCCAATATACAGTAGAATCCCTGTCAGTTGACCATGCTTGGCACTGTAACAAACTGGTCAACATACAGAGGTGGTCAACATAAGGAACTGGGCCTTAGTCCCTGCAGTGCATGTCCAGTTTATGAAAATTAGGTCACTTTAAGCAGGTGATCAGGGTAGGGAGGTGGTCAACTATGGAGGTTCTACTGTATTTCTACTGAGTCATCTTCAACATAGAGACAGATTCTCTAAAATTAGCATTAGCAGTTTTATGAGTAAAAGGGACAACTCAAAGCAATCCCTTCACAAAGTTAACTCAATTTAAAGTTGGTAAGCAGGAAAAATTTATACATTTCCTCAGATCTGAAAGCAGGTATTGTTCCAGTCTGAAATACAGCAGGTGAGTGCAGAGCAGGAGTGTGTGAACTGGCAGGCCTGAGTGCCCTAATGGGAGCTTCCCAAACAGAGCTGGCATGTGAGTCTTAATGGTATGAGACCCATAACCCCTTGAATTCTGTGGCCTTTTAAAAGAAGTTGTTTTTTTTTTTTTTTTTTTTTTGGTTTTTTTCATGAGCACAATGGAATAAAATACATATATATTATCCCGAAAATATGATATTATCCACACATATGATATTATCCAGAAAAATAAATTTTTTTTAAAAGTTGTCCAAATGTGTTAAATGATAGCCGTGGCTCAGAAATTCTGTGATTACTTCTCAAAACAATAATTGAAAAGGTAAGTCAAGCAAAACACAGAGGAAGGTTCTCTGCACACCACAGTCCATAGTTGATGTGGCCGAACCCTTTGTGCTCAATAAAAATTTATAGTTTACACCTCGTTGCTCCAAAAAGTCCCAGGGAAAACATTTGAACACATAATAGGTGGTGGCAACCTTTCAAGTGAAAGCTTGATTGCCTTTAGAATCATGTGAACTTGGTAAGAACTTTCAAGAAAGAAATGGTCATTGATTGAGATGCTAAAATACTTTAGATATCTGACAGAGTAAGTGTTCTTCAAAGGAACTTTTCACTACATCTTTATGATGTCTTAATAGTATTTACCGCTGAACTTGTGATTGATTAATAAAATAACAGCATGGTTATATATTAGTTGTTTTAGATAGGTTTTTACCCATTGGTAAAAAAAAAAAAATAATAATGGGAGACTACCTCTGAAAAATAAGAGTTACCTCTTAAGTAAATACATGTTTGCCTGGCCTGACAGTCCAGAAAGTCTTCAAAACCATGACAGCCAGACAGTGTCTTTATTTTTAGCTTGTTCTTACAGAATAATTGCTAAGGTTCTCAATGAAATGCACAGTTATTTTCTAAACGAAGAGAGGAAACAATAAAAATGTAGATTTTAGATTTGCATTGTCAAGAAAACTATTGCAAACCTCCAGAGTTATACAATAGAAACCAATATAAACAAATTCATGAGTCATGGAATTGAAATGTTTCTCATGGTTGAAAAAAGTTTTGAAGGCCATGTCAGCTTATTTAGAGTGAAATGGATAAATGAGGCAGTTAGAAAAAAAAATCACTTGTTTCAATTATTTGAACTTTTTTTTAGCATAATTTGTTCAAATGTTTCCAGGGCTCTTTCCTATTCATCACTGACTAAACTGAAACAATTTGGAGAGCTGCAGAGAATTTTCTACTGGGAATTAGGCTATTGTGTGGGGTTGGGGAAGGCAGTTTCTTATCCCAGGAACTTGTTCCACTTTTCACTTTACCTTCTTCTACACAGGTTTTATATACCACTTGACTTTGCCCTATCTGTCCTCAAGAAACACGGATATCTATCCAACAATGTATCTTTGTTTAAATCTTTATTCCAAGAGACAGAGAAACACACAATGTCTTTGCTCTTTGGGGGAAGACTCTAGGGTTCTAAGACAAGCCAACTTTATTTACCCATCTCTGTGATCTTTGCTTACAAGGTAAAGTGAGTAAATTTTCCTGCAATAAATTGTGATAGCTGAGAGGAGAATGCAGAAAGCACAAAGATGACTTCAGTTAAAGCAAGTCATGCTTGAACACTTGATGTTTTTATTAGATTCCTAGATTTTTTATCAATATTACATTGCGGAGTGGCCTTGAGGACATACCATCTCTAAGATCAATGGTAAGACGCTCTATTCCATAGACACACATATTATTGAATAGATGAGCCTTTGTTTTAAATTGTTTTGTTTTTTGCTTGTTTATTATCTGCAGAAGGTATTTTAATGTATTTGAACTATGATTCCTATAAAAAATACAGTAGAAAAGAAAAAGAAGTCAGTAGGAATTTTAGCATTGGAGAGCCATAAGAACTGTAGTTACTCTTTTGTGTCTGAAGTGTTTAGACATAGTGAAGTTCCAAGTCCTACATTTAATATACTTTAATTAAAAAAAAATATATATATATATGTGTGTGAGTGTGTATATATATATATATATATATGGTAGAGGCAGAGGGCCAAACATTGTTGGTGTGGCTAAGTCTCCTTCACTGATGATGACAGATTGGTATCCAAGTACACACCCACTGAGACAATTATGTAATATAGGACTGTTTATCTGAGCCTATCTTCTATGTCACAAGGCTATTGAGAAGGTCTGTGAACTCTTGAGAATAACATCAGTGAGGAGAATCCTTGATCATAAGGGAAAGGAGTGGCTTGTTGCTAAATCATGGACAACTATTAATGATTTACTGAGTCCCGTGCTCTTAGGGCCTTCTGCCTATAGAAAGAACTTTTGAGTCATATCTTGTGTTTTAACCAGGAAAGGAAAATTTTCAATTTAATTCCCCAAAGTAGTTCAGCTCCATGTATGCCTATTCATGGTCCAGATCCTGTCAATGTTATGCTAGTGTTTTAATGGTATTAAAATGCTGTTGTATGTTAAATTATTTTTGAGGGAGGATAATGTCTACACCTTCAAATACTTGTAGATAATCAATGTCCTGAAACTTGATTGGTGCTTAGCTCTATTTTACATATTTATAACTTTAACCTTCCTTATAAATTAATCAGTCTTAATTTTTGTTTCAATGAGAATGTTGGTGAATGTAAATTACCAATTTGAGAACTTTTAGAAACCAAATGTTATCTAAACATGGGCAAGGGAAATAGGTTAGATGTTGCAGAAAGAAGGGCCATCCAGTTAGCTTCAGAGGTGGTTAAAGAATGTGTGACAGGTATATTCCTTGCTCATAGTTAGTGTTAAACGATATATTTGTAACTGAGATAGATTTAGGGGCACGGGATACTTGGTATGAAATAAGTGATTTACTTGGCTTAGAGTTTAATTCGATTTAGTAGTTTTTATATGTTGCTGCATAAATGTGTTCTCTCTTTAATAAGCATTCGACTTAGTGACTACTTAAAAATTTTCAACTATTAAACCATACAGAAAAAACAAACAAACAAAAACATCTGTTCTTAGAAAAAGCATCAAAAAATATTATCAAATCTTGTCCAATTCTCTAAGAAAAAAAGATGGGTTTCAAAGTCTGTACCCCTGAAGAATCTAAATTTACATTTTCCATGAAGGAGAAAGTATTTTGAAGTTTCCTTTTCAACTTTTCTTTCTATGGGAAAAGATGAAATTTATCATGTGAAATAAAATGAATTGAGACTATCAGTTACAGGAAGAAATAAAAATATAAAAGTATATCAATTAGTTACAATTGTTTGGCACACTTTCCTTATTTTAAGCCTTGCCAAAAAAATCTATGTCTATTACAAAATGATTGTTAAAATAGTATGGCTACTTCTTTATCTGCAGAAGGCTATTATACTAATTTCTAAAGTCCAAATGAGCTTATTGTGAAAAACGTATATTAAATGAGGTTATGTAACACCTAGAAGTTTAGCAGTATTTTTTGTTAATATCATTTTTTCTGGTACTATTGTTAATGAAATATTTGTTTTAGTCTTTATTCTGAAAATATTCAAATATTTCCTTCCATATAAAGGAATTTATATAATAATGTTATCTCCCATTTTGTAACAACATTTCATGTAAGTTTCTTAAGCATTCCACTCAAAGTACTGAACTTGAAAATAAGAATATGCCTCTCTCCTGTGTTAGGCCTAAGTAGTAGGAAAAACCAACAACAGGAGGAACAAAAACTTACACTTCTTCTAACAGAAGTTAAAGATAAAAGAGAATCAATTTCTCAGAGACCTAGGGTTCTTTACAATGATAATGATACTTCTTTTATGTTTACATCATACAAGAAGACTAATTGTTGACATAATTGCCTTGAGCATTCTCTTATTGCCCTAGTTTTGTTATCCCTTCTCTTTCTAAAGTAATAAAGCAGCCAGGATAATCATGCTGCTCTTGGTTATCATAGCATATACTGTATTTGTGAAATTATTTTTTACATATCTTTTTTCTTTCTTGTTAATATAAGACATTAGACCAGTCTTTTACAGTAATTTTGTTAATTAATACATAGCAGTTTCTCAACAGAAATACAGAGGGTGCCAAAAAAATGAATCCACATTTTAAAAAAGGAAACACTGTATTGAAATTGTAATCCTCAGTATATACTGATAACAAAAGATGAATAGAAGTCACATTGAGTACCTCTTGTAATTACAGAAGTCAAATAATGTGACTTTAATATTACAAATTTGATTGGGACTTTTCCTTTCTTAAAATGTATACATATGTTGAAAAAATAAACATTTGAACACTCTTTTGGTGTAAATGATTCAGATTCAAAGGTTTACTTCTTAGAGTTTCATATTTCTTTTGTTTATTTACTTCCACTTTTCTTGGGGTGGAAAGAAAAAATCGTCCCTAAAGGATAAAATCTTTTCAGCCAATATGTTAGTCAATGTGGCACCTGAGGGGAGAAAATTTAGGCAAATAACTTTTCATGACATCCCTTAAATCGCACAACATAGGAATCAGAACTTATTATTGTTCCTGCATCAAATATTTACAATCGCCATCTCTGCTGCATTTGTAAGCCTGCCGTGGAGTTCTATGATTTCCATCCAGATAGAAAGGAAGGAGGGAAGATGTAAAAGTTGGCAGGTTCATCCAGCTCTGAGAACCTGTTCATATTTAACTGTTTATACCACTCGCCTAATTTTATCTCAGTTGTTTAGGGAACTTTTAAGAAATATTTGCAGTTGGTTTCTAAATGGCATCATTACAGCCATATTTTCCTATTCTTTTCTCTCAAATATTTAAACTAGCAATGGTTGACCAGTATCATACCTTCTAGAGTCTTCTTATTTCTGTCCCCAAACATCTAATGCTATAAAAGTTTTGTGTATCTCATTGCATTTCCCAGGTTGTAGAACTATCAACAAACCTTGCAGTAGATAGCTTCCTTGCATCTCTTAAGAAAATTCTCAAAGATCTTTATATTGAGCTCCAAATAAAATCAAAGCCGATTTTCATCATCTACAAAACCTTGTGTGGTCTAGCCAGCATCCACTTCTCTACTGAATGAATGAAAACAAACACAAGGTCTTTTGACCAGTAAGTTCATGTATTTAAAGACCTTTTTCAGCCTCAATAACTGATTATGGAGTTAAATAAGGCATAGTAAACAAACCCCAGAATTCACTAGGGAAGGAAAAGGGGAATTGGCTTTTATTGAATACTTACTGTGCTCAATAAATGTCAGGCATGTTTGTTTACACATCAACCCTGTGAGGTCGACATTATCATTCTTATTTTTCAGTTGGGCCAATTGAGAGTCAGAGTGATGGAGCATTTTCTCAGGTTAACTAGGTGGTAAGTAGAAGAGCATGAATTCAAATCTAGATATCTGAAGAACCAAAGTCCATAACATTGAATGTATCATCCTAGCAGTATGGACAATGATTATGATATAGAGTGTTCATTCCTTTATTCATTTATTTATTTTCCAGCAAACATTTATTGGGTGCCAATTGTCTGCTGGGTGTCCTGCAAGATGCAGGGAGTAGGGAAGGTAAAAAAAAAACCAGAAGTGGTCCTTGCTGTCTGGGAGCTGATAGTATCAGAGGATGCAGGACTTTCAGCAAATATTCATGGTACTGGCCATATGTAATAGGCATTTAGTGAATGTAAAGAGAGTTCTGAATAAATGGAACACACAATTCTATAAAAGTGTACTAAAATTCTAAAAAAGGAACTGAGGTTAAGAAGTTGGGGAAGGCTTTCCTGAGGTAGTGATAATTAATATCTGAAGAATAAGTAAGAGTTAAATAGATGAAAACAGGAAATTTAGTTGTTTTTTTTTTTTTTTTCCGGGAAGTAGAAACAGCTGCTTTTGCAAGGGCTCTTTGGTGCCTTTCCAGTGGATGCAGAACTCAGAGAATTGGGGGGAAATGATGTAAAAAGATGTAGAGAAGGGGAGAGTAAACATGGGACTAAACTTGCAGCCCTTTGCAGGGTTAGCAAAATGAAGATATGTCCATGTAAAGGGAATTTTATCCTTCTACTAATGAAACACCTGTAAACTGGTGAAATGACCAGTTCAGATTGTCTGTAGTGGACAGTGGTGTCTGCAATGGATCGAAGGTCAAGGCATCATATCAGCACAATGTCACTGAACATACAGCGGAGTAACTAATATGCCTCATTTTATTCATGTACTCATTTTTTAGAAATAAATTATACATAAGGGTGACTCATTCATTGATCCTCTTTCATGAAGCTTATGATACAGTAAGGAAAATAACTCGTGTAAGTCTAAGTTAGAAAAGCAAAATCTGTAAATGCCATAGACGGAGGAAAGGACAAGTTGCTAAATCCTGTGGAAGCTGGATATGGGGTGGGGATGGCTAGAGAAAGATCCCTGGAGGAAATGCTAACTGAGGTAGGTCTTAAAGGAGGGGTGTTCAATCATTTTCTTTTTCTGCTGTACATTGAAAGAATCAGAGTTGTCTTGGGCCACATGTTTAATACAAACACTAATGAAAGCTGAAGAGCCCCAAAAAAGTCCATGCATGCTTTTCATAATTTCTGACACCACTGATAAACCAAAAAGTTCTTAGAAAATCAGCATGTGGTGTACAGGGTGCAAGTTGGACAGCCTTGTCTTGAAGGATGAGTGGTTCCGCAACACTCAGAAGTGAGGAAGAATAACTTTCCAGTCTGCCATGTAGTGGGTCTCATGGGAGGGGTAACTATAAAAGGGGGACTTCATAAATATGTAAAGATAACCTGGAGCCAAATTCGGGAGTTCCTTGGGAAATAGTAGTAAGTGGGGATTATTCCTGGTAGATAGGGTCTCGTCACTAGCAGAAGATGTAGGAAAACATATCATCACAGTGGAGTTGGAGAAATGAGAGTCTACATAGGAAAAACACCTGAAATGAGTTGAATAAAACTCCTTGTAGAAATAAGAGGCTGCTTTTGTACAATCAAATAGTCGTGAAGCTTACTTTCTCCTCTGTGGGGTGTTTTTATCCTCGCGTTCCAACTGCTGTGGGAGAAGACGTGCCTCACTATTTTGATCTGTCAGTCCTTGGATACTCTTAGAAGAGACACAGTTTGCACAGATCACAATTCTCTTGCCATTGATGCAGGACAATTGTGTCCCAGCCAGCTCAGCGGAGGTGGCGGACCTGCCGCCTCCACCTTGGCGATGTCTGTGCTGCGGCAGCCGGCTTAGGAACCAGCGGGCTGGATGACAGGCAAGGAGGGGGACCTCCAACCCCCACCGGAGGCTCCAATAGCCAAAAAAGCCGGACAACTGCAGAGGAGACACCTGCGCCTTGGTGTCTCCTTCACTTTACACTTAGGACTAAATACGGAACCCCCATTTCTTATGTCTAGGTCAATTACATGTGAATTTCCTAGGCCTCAATTCCATGAATGGACTGTGTCCATTCATTAATACATTCGTTCACCTTGCCCCAGCGGAAGGGACTGTGTTCATTCATTGATACATTCATTCACCTTGCCCCTTAGAAGGGACTGTGTTCATTCACTCCCTGGCCAAGGAACCCATACACCTATATGTACCCCGAGACTAAAAGCCTAAACGCAGAGACGGGGAAAGACTGCAAGAGAAACGGAGAGAGCTTTTCTCTCCCCACTTGAGTTCTTTCTCTCTACCAGGAGCTTTAGTATTTTTTGTATTCTTTTCTGTAAATAAATTCTGTCTTACCACTGATCTGTGGTCCGCAGATTTATTCTTCAAATCAGCGAGACCAACCACCTGAAATTCCGGTATCACCGTCATGCGTGTACCACACCCTATTATGTTGTCCGCTCTGGGAGAGAAATGCCTGAGATTTTCTAATATGAACCATGAGGTCAACTGCCCTTTGTTGCCTCTCTTGCTCTGAAGAAAACATCATTCAGTCACAGTGACAAAGGCTAGTGAGAAAGGGAATTTTGGAATCGAGTGCTGTTTTAAATGTGTTTCACATGTTAAGCACCACCCTCGGGTTTTATACTTCGCCTGTCTTACAGATTTGCTTCCTTTGGTTTTGGGAACCATATTTTTATTTCTTTCTACTGATGGTATCGTAAATAATTAGCAATTGGTGTGCTGATCACCCCCTTCCTTGTCACAGAGGCCACGACTGGGTTGTCTCCATTGCCCTCATTTTTCGGTGCCCACACTGAAACAGACAGAGAGGGTCAGAAATGAGACTCTTTTTCCCCTTCTAGGGCTTTTCAGGTTGGAGCAATAAAGCCTATTCCTCAAGTGAGAACTTAGCTGCAGTTCGTGTGTGTCTTTGCTTTCCCCTTTGTTTCTCACTTTATGTCTGTCTCGTGTGTTTTAATCTTTCATCGTCTCAATAGTTTTTGAAATATTTATGATATCTGGATCTTGTTTCCAAGTGCTTGCTTCATAGGCTGTCAAATGTATTGTCATGTGGTAAAAAAATTGTGGAGGGAGCCTTCCGAGTAGCAGTTAGAATGCATGCTCTCCATTCTTCCGTATTGTAGCTCACCTGAAACCTACCCTCAACTTTTGTTTTTCTGGATTCACTGTGGCTTTGCTATGATACGTTTCTCCTCCCACCCCCTATTTTTAGCAAGTTAAAGATTCCAGGAGGATTAAATATGTTTCCAAGTAAAACAGGGGTCTTGCTCTCTTGGGAAGTACAGACGCCTAAGAAGGAGACGGATCCCTGTTGTTTGAAGTCAGTCGCTCTTCTGGGATCACTTACTGGTTCCATCTGCAATGACTTCGTGTCGCTAAATGCCTCACTATTTGATCAGAAACAGCCTGCTTTTGATACAACTGGAAAATGTGAATGCTTTTTGTACTTAACTTTTCAGTTTTGTGGGTTTTTTTCCCCTCACAGTCTCACATTGGGTTTTATTCATCCATTCATTCAACATTTAAGGAACAGCCACAGGGGGCCTGGCACCATGCTTGGTTCTGGAAGAAGTGGGAAGACAGGGTCCTGTCAAACCCAGAGAAGACACAGCCCCTATATTCAGCTGTTCCGGAGGGATCTTTCTCTGACATCTTGGATAATGAAGTCTATTGAAAGAGATGCTCTCTTTTACTTCAAAGGGTGTTTTGTGCATATATGTGGTTCCCCAAGGGGCCAGTCAAAGGGAAATGCAGCTAAAATTAGAGTGAGTGGGTGAAGCTTCGTGTAAAAGACACAAAGTCTGATTTTAAAAATATCTCCACAGGAATAAACAAACAGCATCAGCTGTGTCTTATTACACTGTTGGTGAAGACTACAGAGGGCAGAGTGGGAAAAAGAAGTGAAATAAACACTGATTAATATTCAGAAAGCACAAGGGATTCACAATCTAAGTAGAAACAAAGGAATTATCTCTGTGGTCTGGGGATAAGGGAGAAATAGGAAAATAAGCTGTCACCCCCACCCCACGGCCTTGAGGGCTCTTGGAGCCTTGGTAAAACCAATCCAAAGGTGGCAATATAACTTTTGTAAATCAACAAAGAATCACATAACAATTTTTTTCTTATTTGCTTTATGAACCGGCTTTACAATTGCACCCAATTAGTACAAAGAGGCACTGTATTAGTCAATGAATAGTTTTAGAAATCTGTGGTGGGAGAATTTTACTTTGAAAAATTAAAGTATTGTTGTAATGAAACACATGAAACAGAAATAGGCGTACACTAGAATATAAAGTAAGTAATTTGCCTGAAACGTAAATATGTTTTGGTATCTATTGGAAAATTGTGGGAATACATACTTGGAGAGTTTAAAATCAGTGGTAAGGTATCTAACCAGGTCAGCTGAAGTGTGAGAGGCAATTCCAATTTCTTAAAGTAACCCATTGTGAACACTTACTTACCTTGGACTTAGGTATTTTAGCCTTCATGAGGCTCTGTAAACAGTCATTTTAATATGAATACTCATTTGCTTTCATATCTATAAAAGACAGTTTCTATGCTTTTAGCCTGGGTTCTAGAGAAAGAACTGAAAGTTTTGTAAAGTTATGCACATTCCTCATATTTTGCAAAGGATTTGGTTCCGATTTCATTGTAGTGTTGCCACTATATGTGAAGTAAGGGGTATTAGATTTTGGTATTTTGACAAAAAGCAAATTGGGAACTGATGCACAAGCAAAGCAAGTATGTACAGAATACTATCAGTTTGTAAAAGGAGAAGAACAGAGAGTGGGAAACCAACCCAATGAACAAACTCATAATTTTGGTGAGCCTCGATCTTACCACGGCTACTGACATTTGACAAATGCAGTTTTACCTCCACAAACCACAGCAGATATAAGGGATACCTTTTAAACCCATCCAAATTTGGAAGGCAGTCAACTACATACAAATGGAGTATAACTTTGATATTCTCAACATTCTACCCTAAAGTTTATAATTTAACTCATTTCAAGGAAGGGAAACAATTCTGCAAGAGTTCCAACTTTCCGAATGCAGCAGGTGTATGTAGATAAAAGGCAAAGCAGTTTTTAAAATTTCTGTGTAATGTTAAACATTTTAAAACATGGGGACATTTTTGTTCAGTCCACAAATTCTAAGAATACAAATTCTACCTCAATTTAATGTATTTTAGTTTTCTATAAAAAACACTATAAATTTAGTGGTTTAAAGCAGCACAAGTTTATTCTCTCATAGTTCTAGAGGCCAGAAGTCCAGAATCCGTATCACTTGGCAAAGAAATTGAGATGTCAGCAGATAGCATCCTTTTTGAGGCTCTGGGGAGAAGCCATTCCTGACCTCTTCCAGCTGCAGATGGCTTCTAGTATTCCTTGGCTTGTGGCCACAACACTCTAATTTTCAAGGCCAGCACCTTTTAATCCAGTGGTCTCAACCTTCCTAATGCCACAAACCTTTAATACCATTAAAAGGGGTCACAACCCACAGGTTGAAAACCACTGTTCTAATCTCTCTCTTATTCATCTTCTCATTTTCTTCTGTTCTGTGTCTATGTGTGTCAAAATCCTTTTGTCTCCATTTTATAAAGAGATACGTGATTATATCTAGGGTCCAGGCACATAATCTAGGATAATCTCCCCATTCTAGAAATCCTTAATTTAATCACATCTGAAAGACCTCTTCTTTTCCATATAAGGTAATGAAGGAGGAGGTAATGAATGAGGATCCAGGTGTGGTAGCCATTAGGGTTCTTTGCTCTGTATTTCCACATCTTCACCCCTTAAACCCGTGGTAGATGTCACTTCTCATCCTCCATGGAAGTGTTTCCAGACAATGAAGTTAAGTTTCTAAGTGATACTTCTAGAAAGAATATTTAAATCATTTGTAAAAGTGCTCCTAACCTCTCTTCTCCTGTCACAAGTGACACATGTTCCAAATAGTGGCTACCCGGTCATGGAATGTCTTGAGTTTGACATACAGAAAAACTCTCAGTTCACCTCCAGTGAACATGAAGTGTGCAGAAGAAATATGTATTTGTTTATAGAGATTTCTGAAGTGTCACTGCTCCTATCCTGTTTGATAAACCATGTATGGTTAGAGACAGAGATTTGTTTATTGACATTCATTGGTTGAGTTGCTTTATTTTCTTTGTCTATGCTCAGGGCAATGTAAAATAGAAATTTTGGATCTTGAGTTTTTGTGTGCTCGGGTTGAGGAGTGGGGGATTGTGGAGACAAGCTACAAAGATTTTAGCTATAACATTTTGTGTTATTGATGAATCCAGTTGCTTTAATGACATCAATAATCTGGCATGACACTCGACAGTTTAAAGACCATTATGTCTGCTGATGCTCATAATTAACACTTTATCTAACTTTTTCCCCCATTTTTATAGAACAGATATTTGAGGTATAATGACATGAAATAAATTTCCCAAAATTTACAAAGTATTTACTCTTGGTTTCTGTGTTAAGTAACCAAGGATTCATGCAACCAGGATGCACAGAAGAGTTGGCAGTTAATGAGACAAGCTTAGTTCAAGAGCTCATGATGAATATGGCAAAACTGAATTCTAGAGAAAAAATTAGTTTTTTTTTAATTCAGACTCTATTTTATTATTATGCTATGTATCCTATTAATTATTAAAAACCTAATTCAACTAGTAGGAAAGGGAAGTTTTAGAATGCTCATGAGACATTCCCAAAATAATACTGTTAGATTTAATCCATCCTACACAGAATAGTCATAAAGCAGTAATAGAAAGGCAACATTTTTATCAGTAGAAAGATGCAAATTATATGTCTACAGGGAGACTAAACTGCACATGTAGGAGATAGAAAAACCTGATGTGGCTACCTTTGTACTGAATTCTGATACCTGAAGATTCTTGAAAACCACTGAACATACTTTTAAAGTCATTAAGCTAATTAGGGGTAGACACTGTAAGTTCCCAGGTTATTAAATTTCTACAGTCTTTTTCTTATGAGTATTTCTTTTATTGTCTCTTAGAGACACTAAATGTAGAGTAGGAAAAATATATTTTCCTGCTACTTTTTTAAGTTCATGGCTGGGGCCCCTATAACAAAAGACAAAGTAATAATTTAAGAATAGAAATATATTTAATATAAATAATACATGATATAAGAATACTCAAAAAGAAACCAAGACCCAAAGAAACAGTTAAATTGAGTGTTTTCTTATGGTAGGTTTGAAGAGTGGACAATGTGTAGGAATAGGAAAGCACAAAAAGTATGAGCTAAATTTAACAAGGCCTGTTTTTCCAAATTCTTCTGTGTTACTTTGTATTTGAAGCTATGGATGTTACATTATTCTAGGTATACACAGGGTGCCACTCACACGTGGGTCTCTTGGTATGCCTTGGGAAATTGAGAAACTCTTTCTTAGGTTTTATGACCTGCTTCAAAGGAAAGTGTCAATATCAGATAGACCTTCCTGCTTATGTCATTTTCTCAAATTCCTCCAGCTTAAAATATTCAACATGCCAAAGTGCCCTATTTGGGGTAGTGTTTCCTGAACTCCATCACAAATCAAATATGATTTAATTGTCTGAATTATGAAAATAAATTTCCTGTATCATATTAAATTGGTGACATAGTTCATCATGGAGAAGGAATGATACACTTCACCTGAGGTCTATGCAAACTAGCAAACTGCACCACCTGGAGGTAGCTGGATGAATTGCAAGCACAAATGCAGAAGCAAAAACTTGGTAGTTGGCCGTGTATGTCCAAGGGAAGCTGGAGATCTTAGTTTGAAATCTAGATTTAGTAGTTGTGCATCTTTGGATGTTAAAAACTTACAGTTACTGCTGTGATCCTTTAGAGAAATTGTATTGCTTAAAAAAAGATGAGAATTGTGGACACATGTCTGAGAAACACTAATAATTAAGAGGTAGTAGAAGAGGATATTTTACAAAATATTTAGAAGGATCTATTTCAAAAATTAGGAAAACACCATTACTCAAAAAAAATAATAAAAACTGAGCACCTTTAGATTTTTATTATATCTCCCACACTATGGACATAGAAAACAATGTGTAAGCATTGGAGACTTGTCCTGTAGAGCCTCTTGAGTTTCTTAATATTTTTCTGCCACGACTTTGTTTTAAATAGCCAAGCACATAGCTAGCTGCATTTAAGATCCTTTACACATGTTGATGTGACAAAACCATCATGTATTGACAATTTTTCTCTCATGCTTTGCTAGTTCTTTTCTTACCTTTAAAATTCCACAATAAATATTTAATATTTAAAACCTATATATATATTTTCTAGAAAAAAAAACAGTTACTATGCAAATTGCCTTTCAACACAGTTACAAGAGGGACTTTACCTAACAACTACAAACAGTGTAACGTAATTCTTAGTACCCTCGATGAATCCCACCCCCCCAAAAAGAAAAACCTTATTTTGTTTTCTGGGAATTCTGTTGTTTGTTGGTTTGTTTTTGTTTTTGCATAGGGCACTGAATAAGAAGAACTTGAATATATGCTTTGAACTAGTCATGATTTTCTGAGAAGACAATTGTGTTGGATCCAATAGATTAGCACATATAATATATATATTAAGATATATAAGGTATATAAGAACATATAAGAATTATATGTATAGATAGAATATAGATAGAATTACATATAGAATGTAAATATAAATATATATTATATAATATATATTATTATATATTCATTATACATATATATGAAACAGCTCTGTGGTGTGTTATTTCTGTATTCTAGTGGTAAAGATATCTTCAACCTACCATTTATTGTATCAACAAATTCCATTTTCCAACACATAGCACTAAAAGATTAATTATATATCATTATATTACCTGGTCTTTGGAAAAAGTGTTGTATATTTCTAATGTGCAGTTATTTAGAGAATACAATACAGCAATTAGCAAACTTGTATATTTACTCTTCTTTATCATTTCCTAATTTTTCTATTCTTTAGCATTTCCAGGAAAATAAAAAACTGTAAAAAATACTGAAAAAGATGACTGTTAAAACTATCTCCTCTCCTAAGTAAAGAAAAAAAAAAAAAAAAACAGAATAGGAAGATAATACCAAGTGAAAAGATAATTTCAAAAGCAAAACCTTGGTTTGAAAAAAAACTCTATGGATTTCATTATCCAGGTTTTTTGTGTTTTCCAGATCTCATCTGATGACTTCATGGACACCTTGTCCTGCTGTCCAGTGCAGCACCTTTGTCTTGCCTTTATTCTGTCCTTCCATTTTGGTTAGGGTCTGTATGCCCGACACCAGCGCTGCCTATACACGTTCTCTTGCTAAATGCTTTCAACCTCTCTGCCATATAGGAGGGGTGAAATAATATTTTGTTAGCAGTATTAATCAATTTCTTTATCTCCCTGCATTTTTCCCCGTCCCTCCTCTCTATTCAAACAAATGGATTGCTCTACACTTCTTACCCAAGATCAGGAATCTGGCAGGATGAAATGTAGAAATCTATTTCTTTCATTTCAATAGCTTTATCTCAGAGCTTCAAAGTATTGCTGAGCATCAAATACCAGCATTGTAGTCAGAAGCACAGTGAAATGAGAATTGTTAGTTTGAAATCTGCATTTAGTAGCTGTGCATATTTGGATATTAAAAGTTTACAACGATTGCTGTGATCTTTTAGAGAAAGAGTATTGTTTTCTTAGTTCACTGCTTTCTCCTTACTATAAACCCGAGCTAAAAGAGAAAGTGAAGCCCATTGTCTTGCACAACTCCTAGAAGGGAGTGATACCCAAGAGAAAAAACACACTTAAACTAGGATTTCTTCACCTGGATGCTACTGACATTCTGGTGTGGACATTCTTTGTTTGGGGGGCTATCTTCCTGTACATTGAATGGTGTTTACCAGCAATCCTAGTTTTTACGTAGTATCTGTCAATATGACCCTCTTCCCCCTTTGTGACAAATAAAAATATATCCAGATATTACAAAGTGTCCCTAGGTGGGGGTGTATGATAAAATTACCCTTACTTGAGAAGCACATATGACCAGGTAAATCAAACTATGAAGAAACCCAATAGAAACGTCTTTTGCCCATACTGCTGGAATTTTGCACTTGGTTCAGTGTGGCTCAAGAATTCCTGGGTGGTGCCTGTGGCTCAAAGGAGTAGGGCACCAGCCCCATATGCCAGAGGTGGCGGGTGGCCAATTTTAGTTTATAACTTTCCAGGTAGGCGAGCTTTAAAAATAGGCCATCTCTCAATATATCTTCAAGAGGTGCCTATTATGTTTATCCTGCTCAGGAAGTTATTAGCTTTCTTTAAAGACTTACCAACAAAGTATTTGTTTTTGTTGTTGTGATAAATGAGGACAGATTGCTGAAAACTAAGTACTTTATTTTTGCTAAATAAGAAAATTTACATGCATTCCATATCAATCTAGAAAGTTTAATACACATAATGTTAGCTAAGAGTTTTGAAAATACTGTCTCAGAATTGGCTTTCCAATCCATTATTTTACTCAGTTTTGATTGTTCAAATTTAAGCAGTCTTTACCATCAAAGCATATATGAGGTGATTAGTAATAAAAACCACTATATAAAATAGATACATAAACATAATAATAAAAAGATATATGAGTTTATGTAGAATAAATAAGAAAACTTCCTTGCCAAGAATTGTAATTTAGAATTGCCGAGCTGAGTTTCTTGGCAAATTGAAAAAAATAAAAGTGGAGCATTAAAAAGTTATTAACTCATAACTGTATCAATCCTTTTTTTTTTTTTTCATGGTAGTCCAGAAACGCTAATGGGAGAAATGGATTTTGGCTGGTCAAAATTTTGGAATCTTTATAATCACATTGTTGTCTATTTGAAATAATAAGTTTTTCCATGTAATCTCATCTTTGCTACTATTTAAAAACAAACAAGAGTTAATTGTTCTCTGTTTTATTGACATTATATACATAAAATCTCTTTTCTGAAAGAAGCTTTTAAACCCACTGATTAAATTAGTTCCATTTATTTACAATTAAATTTTATGGGCTTTATGAATAGAAAACATGTGCATGATAAAATGTTCAAAAGGCGTACTTGTGTAAAAAGTTAAAAATGAGTCAAACTTCCCTTCCTAAACTAATTCCTGGTTTCCCTCCCCAGAGGCAATCATTGTTATCAGCTAGAGTCTCTTTCCGCAGATATGTTTTGCATAAACAAATGTAGATGTGTAATCTCTCTACGCACATGGCATTGTGCTATATATAAAATTCAAACGAATAAAAATTCTGTGGGATTTTTAAAAGTAAAATCTAACTTTGATTTGTAAGTCTGATTTTAAATCTGACTCACATTTGACTATTTAACCCATGCTTTTGGGACACATTAATCTGGGGTGTACAAATCAAGACACATTAGGAGTCATGACCCTCACTTCGTGGGATTTTGTCAGCTTGAATTTCTGTTAGAGCTGCTCTTTTTAAGTCTTTTCCATTTATCTTTTGTTGTCCATCCATGGTGTCGCAGTTGTGTGCACAGAAATAAGGACCTCTGTTGCCCCCAGACGTAATTCTCACTGCTTTACTAGAGTCCTGCTGAAGCGGGGATGTGCATTGTGTGCTCAGCAGAAATGAGGAGACGCTGATTCTCTTGGTGGTTTCTTGTGGACTCTCTTTGCTAACCATCCACCCTCCCTCTGGATTTAGTCAGCCACTTGGAAACAGTACTTTAGAGGCTTCTTTTTCTAACAGGCATTACAGAATAATGCTACATATCTCAAGCAGTATGGTTGGACATCACCTATGCTTTCGAGTCTCTGTCCTGCTTGGAGGAGGGCTGTCCAAGGGGGAATACTGGCCCTTCCATAAACAAGTTCCTTCTAGATCTACCTCACCACTCCATTAGATGTGTCTAGACCTCTCTGACACTTGAAATAAACACAATTTGTCCTCAAAACTAAATTTCCTAACTACTTACACAATGCCTCTTTGTGCTAACCTGTATCTCAGCCTCTTTCTATTCCCTCTCCTGTTGCCTTGGCTAGGATAAGAGAGGAGAATAAGAGACAGAAGATAGGAGAGGAGAATAAGAGATAGGGGAGGAGAATAAGAAGATAGGAGAGGAGAAGAAGAGACAGAAAAAAGTTTGGACCCTCCACTTCACCTCCCACCTTCAGTTAAATCTCCTGGTTGTGCTAGGACCTTTGTTTACTTGTGATAAGTGGACTACTTGGTCTAACTTTGATTTTCCTTTGTAATAGGTAGACACCTGATGGCTGTACAGACACCCTCAGGGTGTCTTTGCTATCATAGAAATCTAACGTGGAACGTCTCAGATTTGTTTATGGAGCCCTTTCAAAATCACACTGTTTTAGCAGAATACTAGCTAAGATTGTGAGTGCTAATGATTGCATCCAGCAATACTACTCTCAGCATATAAAGTTACATTTTTAAAAAGTTTTCTACTAAAATAACAGGAGACATTTTGCTGATTTTAGTATGACTCTTTTTTTCATTTGTGTGGTAGTAAACCTGTATCTTTACTACCCCTTAATGTAGCCTTCTAGCTTTCTACCTTCAGAGTTTGTCTATAATGTCTATAGCCTCTAGAATTGAGAGTACCTCAATTCCTGGAAAGGTCACTTTTTAGTTTTGTTTCACAGGTAACATTTTTGAGTCATAGTAAAACAATAGTCTCACCTACGTACTACCCGTGTACATATTCAAACTGTAGTTAGTCCTCAGACCTAGAGATATCTTAGTGTTCTATGTTTCAAAAAAATACCATGAACATAGTGACTTAAAATGCCTGTATTTATCATCTCATAGTGTATTTAGAATAGTAGTCAAGGCCCAGGTTAGAGGAGAGTCTTAGAAGTCTGCAGTTAAGTAGCGTCAGCATAGAGGCATCTGGAGACTTGAATGGGGAAACTTCACTACCAAGCTCTCTCAGTCCGTTGGCGGGGTCACTCCCCTGAGGGTGGAGGGATTCATTGCTTGCTTTCCACATGGCAGCAAGGAGAGTAGGATTCTCAGGAATCAGGTAGCAAGTCCTAATGTAACCATGAAAGTGGCATACACTCTCCTTTGTTAAATGACATAATGTAATTATAGCAGTGACATCCCATTGTCTTTGCATATTAGTTTCACACTCAAGGGAAAAGTACTGAGGATTATATAAGGGTGAATACCAGGAGGCAGTGATCATGTGGCCACTTTAAAATCTGTCTTCCCCCAATGCATACACAAGTGATATGGACTTCCCTCAGAAGGAAGCAACAGAAAAGGCTTGTGCATAGATTGGAAATGGACTCAGGGACTATGAGGGCAAGGGATTCTGAGATACAATGTTCATGGATGATGTTTTCAAAGGTGAGCACACAGGCTCCACATTTGTTAAGGTCCCTTTACTTGGTGGACTCCACACCTCAGGGGAGAGATGCAGTTAGAATACGGCTGGACAGCAAACCTTTAAGGTGCAGATAGAAAGCAAAGCCAAAGTCACCCTTTGATGGTATTGGTCACAACTTGTGTACATCACATTTGTGCTGTGTGGCATATCACTGCCTTAGCACTGGATGTAACCAGGAAGACAAGGGCCACCACTATGGGAGAGGACAACAGTGACTCAAAGAACAGCAAAGGTAATCTCGTGTGAACATGAGGCCCTCTCTTTCACCTCCCTACAGATGTAGTTCCCTTTTCCATAGAGCAAGATGACATCTTAAGAAGGACATGATGGAAGGAAGCAGCAAAGACAGAGAGTCAGCATTTACCTGTACTGAGCTACTTACAGTCTGCTTGTTCCAGAGAACACAGTGGGAAAACACATTGGTAAGTTAAAGTTTGTCATGGCTTAAGAGCTTAAAAAGCATGAGAAAAACCACATTAGCTATAAAAAAAAATTAAGGTTTTTTTTTTTTTTTTTTGGCATGACTTGAATATTTTGTTCCCATTACATAAAACTTTAACCAAGTTTCCAATTTATCCTGTTGTCCATAAGTTCATCCGGGGCTATTTTTGGGTCTCCATGAACCTGGGATGAGCAGGGCTGTGGAGATTCATCAGGGCTCTGGTGAGTTGCAGTATTTGGAAGGTCTCTGCTGCTGCCGGGTATTTGAATACACTTGACCTGGCTTAGTTTCCTTCACTCATTGTCCATGTCTTAGCCTGTGTTTGCAAACATGCCTATTATAATTCTTGCTGTTGGACACATGATTTATATCTCCGTGTTGTGTTTTCTTTTTCCTGTTTTCTTTTCTCAGTTTACTTTTTAAGTACTTATTTAATCTCTCTTTGTATTGTTTTTTATTTCCTTTTTCCTTCTCTTTGATATATTTTTCTTAAAAGACCAAGGATTTAAGCATTTTTGATCTCATTTACATGCATATGAAATTTAAAAAGAATTCTCACTCATTCTCATTCTAGGAGATAAAGCTTCATTTCTTCTCCTTTTGTCGTCTTCTTTTACTCCTTGTATGCTATAGTATCTTTATCTTGCTTTCAGGAAAATTTCTTTCTGATTTTTGTACATTTTTAATTAGGGCCAAAAAGACCTTAGGATCAGTTCTTTGCTAAAGAGTAAAATAAGAAGAAAAATATTTCTCTAGGTAATTTCTTACCCTGCTACTGAGCAGATGTGTACACCATCATTCACTCAGTGCTTTGAGCATTTGTGGTAAAATGGAAGTAAGCTTGTACTAAAGTGAGTCATTCTCCTGTGAGCTTTCCAGGTGTTTTTATCATCTTATAGTTTGGCAGGTCTTTTCAGTGGTCCATGATCAGCTGTGTGATGCTGATCATCTCCTTAACTTCCTCACACTTACAATCTTATTCTTGTATTTCTTCATTATTTGTTTGGCTTGACTATCTGCTACCCCACAGCGTTGAGTGAGGCCCAGATATTTTTCCACAACTCATTCAGATTGTTAAGTTTTCATGTCAAATAGTGATGAGTCACCCGTTGCTTGGGGTACATTTTAGATCTCTACCATTGGGTTATGTGTATATTAACATATATAGACAACAGACATATAGGCATAGACACAGATATAGATATATACAATAGAGCCTCCATAGTTGACTGTCTCCCTACATTGACCAGCTCATTAAATTGACCTAATCTTCATAGACAAGACATGTACCACACGTACTCAATGTACTGTAGGCCTGCTTCCTTACGTTGACCACCTCTACACGTTGACCAGTTTGTCACAGTCTTTTGGGTGGTCAACTTACAGAGGTTCTACTGCATAGAGAGAGAGATCTACGTGAAGCATCGTAGCACACATTTTTCATGATATCACTGTGTCTTACAGATTGAGGCTTGCAATTGAGTTGATTTTTCATGTTTTTATTGAAGATTAAAAATTCTTTTTTTTTTTTTTTTTAAGACAGAGTCTCACTCTGTTTCCCTGGGTAGAGTGCTGTAAGTCAAAGCTCACAGCAACTTCAATACTCCTGGGCTCAAGTGATCCTTCTTGCCTCAGCCTCTCTGTAGCTGAGACTACAGATGTCTGCCGTGACATCTGGCTAGTTTTTCTATTTTTAATTTTTAATTTTTATTTTTAGTAAGACAGGGTCAACTCTTGCTCAGCTGGTCTCGAACTCCCGAGCTCCAGCCATCCATCTGCCTCGGTCTCCCAGAGTGCTAAGATTATAGGGGTGAGCCATTGCACCTGGCTGAAGTTTAAAAATCCTTATTGGAGCTTCATGTATGCTATAGTTTTGATAGGTTTCAGGGAAGAAAATGATCTAGACATGCCTTTATTCTGGCAGTTATAACCATAGGTCTCTTGTACATGTATTAAAAAAATAAAAAGTAGGCTAGTAAAGAAGAAAAAATCTTACCTACAATATCTTTTAAAAAATTTGTAACACTCTTATTGACATTATAAAGGGCAGTATTGCTCAGAAAATATTATTAAAAAGACAAAGTGGGCTGTCTGGGAGGCCTTGGTTATCACAAACTGTCTGTAGTAAGTGATGGGTTTAATATTCCAAATGAGCCTACAGTGCCAGAAACAGACAGACCCTGGGTTTATTAACATTGAAATCACTTTTACTTAGCTTCTATTTTCAAGAAAATTCCATCCTTGACCATAATACCTATTCTTGGTGCTCTAAGAAGCAGAATACAAGGATCTCAGAGGTCTCTTTTGCCTTTTTAGGCAAGAAAAATTGCACTTTGAATATGCTTACCTGGTCTTTTATCTCCAGTGAAAGGGTGATAAAATGTACAGGAAACTACTCTCTAGGGTATATAGCAAGATCTAACCCAGGGCCAAGGGTTTAGTGAGCTCCGTAAGAAAACTACTGATATTTCTATTTCGAGTAATTTCTTTTCCAATTGAATTGAAAGATATGAATACAAGAAATAAAGCTGCTATTTTAATTCAATATATTCGGATCAATTACTGTTAACTCTTTATTTGTAGGGGATATTAACTTATAGTGCCATTGTTACTGGTTTGAATACAATGAGTTACAGTTCTATGATGTATTCCAGTAATATATTAGCAGAAGACAAATTTTACAATAATCAGTCTATGGTCTGATACATATTTATTATAATATGTATTATGCACTACATGTAGTATGTCTAATACATATTTTATTAATCTCTCTTCTTTCCTCAAATGAAGAAACAATATTTATATAACCGTTCCTTTTCCACTGTAGCATGACATACTATGTCATACCATTAATACTTTCATGTTTTTGAGGTAATAAATCCCATTTGTATTATCTTGTATGATCATTGGGAAAAACACTTATGCTATAGTTTATGACTATCATTTCATAGATTAAAAAAAGTAAAGTTCAAAAGTATCAGATAACTCCCCTAAGTCACATTGCTAACAAGTGGCACCTGTAGGTTTCTCAATAAAGTGACCATAGGCTGTAGCACAAATTTTGAGAACTGGAGCCAAAGGGACTATTGTAGGGAAATATAGTTCAATTTAATAAATGTCTTATAGAAGACTTTAAAAACAGGCCTGAGAAGTAACTAGTTATTCTCATTCTCATTCTATTAATGGGTGATAGCTAGTTACATTGAGAATGTATCTGAAACTTATACAAGAACTTATTGTTTAAGGGAATTGAATAGAAAGCAAGAATATTTCATTGTGTTATAGAAACCAAATCCTGAAGAAAAATTCATCTTTGTAATACTGCCTTTGTACATAACTAGAGAAGACCCAGGCTTCTCCTTGGGTATGTAACTGATTTGTTTGCTCAGTATTTATATTAAACTTCCCATATAACATATTCTACATGTAAGTTTAGTTTATTTTTGTTTTGTTTTTGGCCAGGGCTGGGTTTGAACTCGCCACCTCTGGCATATGGTGCCAGCGCCCTACTCCTTGAGCCACAGGTGCCGCCCTCTACATGTAAGTTTAAAATAGAATATAGAAAAAAAAAATTTTACCTGCCATACAATAAGTTATAGCTTCTTGAAGCAGGTATTCTTGTTAAACATGATTTAACTATGAAACTAGTTGGATTTTAGCAGTTGGTGGATAATAACAGGCAAAAAAAGGTAAAGAGATGGAGAACAGGAAGCCTTATTTCCACCCCTCAAACTCCTAAGGAATTACACTTCTCTGAGTTTAATGAGTCTTGAAATTACAAAACATATTAACAGTGTAAAATAATAATGAATTTATAGTCACTGTTGCACCTTTATTACATAGCTGTATTTGGTAAAATGGAAAGCTTATATTTCAGCTATTGATAAGCTCTTGTTCTGGCTGAATCATTTACTTGGCTTCATTGTTTTCAAAAGCCTACTTTTTTTTTTTTTTATTAAATGAATGTTGTTCCACTTATAGCTGACCATTACCTCTTGCAAATGGCCTGAAAAGCCAGGACATTAAAGTAATAGATGACCTACTTAAAAGTGTTCATTTACTTTTGTTTTGGCAGATCTTTAAAACTGCTAAATTTTGTGATAATACTTTATGTAGTGATAGATAACTTATAAACAGCACATTTATCTATCACTACATAAAGTATTATCACAAACTTTAGCAGTTTAAAATATTGCACGTTTATTATTTCAGTTTCTGTGGGTATGGAATCCAGGTGTGGCTTAGCTGGGTCCTCTGGTTCTTGAAAGCTCACAGGGCTGAAGTCATCTCAAGGCTTATCTGAGAAGAATCCTACTCATTGCCAAGAACATACGTTTATAACCTTCAAGAAAATAACTTTATTTAATTATTTATAATTTACATATTTTCCCCTTAATTTTAGACTATAAAATATGCTTATTACTTTAGTATCTATCAATGAAAAAGCAATAGTAAATATTTCTCTATTTTAAGCAAATAGTATGTTTTACTATACTAAAAATAAAAGGAAAGGAATTGAAGGGAAAGGAAAAGTTTATTTTTCAGTCTTCTGGTTCCCACAGAACGACAAGAGTCAAAAAATTTATATTTAAGAATCAGGTATGCAATTTTATAAGCATTATGCTATATTCTTTTTTACTTTTTATGTTAACTGAGGTTTGGGACTGGTTTGGTTTAATACATCAAATATTATAACACCAGGTCAATATTTAGCATATTATAAATAATACCTAGCACAAAAGTAGAGACAAATTATTGGTAATCACTTCAATCATGGATGGATTCTTTCATACAAAAATTACAGTGGAATTCCTGACTCTGTAACTTGGAGTACTTACAATGCTATATGTTGATTTCTTTGGACTTTTCATGGGAATAATTTTAAGGAAGTAAAGGTTTATGTGGATATTATTCTCTTTTTCGAAACTTCTCCAATGTGATTTATATTGATAGCATTCTACCTTCCAAATATTTTCAAAATTTTGACAGCTGCTAACCAGCTGTCTTGCTACTATGCTATTTTAAGAACCACCACCTCTCATATAGATTATGGCAATTTCATTCTTGCTTTTCTCCCTGATTCCACTAACAACCCTCTCCCCCACCCCCCTTACAGCCTGTGATCAATAGAGCAGCTACAGCAATCTTCTTAAACTGTGAGTCAAAGAATATCACTTCTTCATCAATGCTATCTTTCAGTGCCTTATCATTTCACTCAAGGAAAAGCTGAAGCCCTTTCGAAGGCCAGGAGGCCCAACAGTTGAGCCACCATTATCTCTGACTTCCTTTGCTTATTCTTTTTCATCTGGATCACTATGTTTGATACACGATTGCTTCATTGCCATTCCTCACACCCCAGGTGTGTTCCCGCCTCTGCACGGGATTCAGAACTCGCCTCTGCAAGTTCATTCAGCTTGGAATGCTATTCTCCCAGATACTTGCTTGATCTGTTCACCTCCTCTTTTAAATAGTACTTAAGTGTTTCATCTCACTACTGCTGTCTGATCTTATTTAAAAGTTGAATGGCACATCTACCTGAATGCCTTTATCCACATTCCCTGTTTTTTTGTGTCCATTCTCATTTTTAACATCACTTAACTATTTGTTTAATTTTTCTCTTTCTCCTCTAATGATGAGCTCCACGCAGGAAGAAGTTACTGTCTATTCTCTTAGCTTAGAAAGGACACAGCTGACTGGTACATTCTATGGTTGGTGCTCAAGAAACTTAATAAAATCTCCTTTTTTCTCCCTTAGTAAAATACATAATTGGACTCACGCTTACCTTGTCTCACCTCTCACATGGATAGAAAATTTGCATTGCTTTATTTATTTAGAACACAGTCATTCTGGTTCCTTTACTTTCTTGATATTGATTAAATGTCCAGGAAGACCTTAGTTTGCATTCAGTCTACTAAAAACATACATCTAAAAACTACATGAATTATATAACCAGTTTTCCTTGGGATAGCTTATATACAACACATAGAAATAACCAACTCTGTGATAAGTCAACATTTTGGTTATATGTTTAATAATTGTGCTGTTGACTTATAACTGTTTATTATGAGAATCAGGATTTACTCTCTTACTAAGTTTTACAATAATTAACACATAGTAAGTTAAATTATAGTATCTCACACCATATTTCCCTATTTTCTACTATGTGTAGAAGCATATACATTTTCTCAACTAAAGGCTGGGACTTTTTTTCCCTCCTTTAATTTATTTTATTTCTTTCTCAGATTTTCTGAGTCAGTAAGCAAAATGGAGGGTTCTTCAAAGTTGCTTATTTTTAAAGGCCCCCAGGCTGCACTGAATCTTGCTTTGGTGGTCTGACCCAAGTTCTCACTGTGCCTTGACCCGGTGCTTTGGTTGGGTTCCCTAAGATTAAGTGAAATCTAACTAGATGAAATGTCTGGGTACAGAACCCTACTTAAGTTCCATAAAATTGAAGTCACATATTTGGACTGCAGTGATTTTGATTGGCAAGAAATTTCAACACAAAGCAGCTTCTAAAATGAAAGTAAATTCTAAACTTAGATTACATGAACTGTAATAGAATACACAGAATATAAGAAATAATGATACAATGATGTTCTGTTTTGCATGTAGCTGTATGATTTGTTGCTTTATACTGACAGCCTATAGCAAACTGATAAAGGGAAGTTTTAACGCTGAGAGGGTTGCTTGATAACCTGTGGCGTAAGTGAGGGAGGATTTGGAGCAAATAGAGCAAAGAAGATATAAAAACTATTCTCAAGGGCTGTCCCAGGGAAGAGGATTTAAAAGTTTTATGTTGTTTGAAAGGTACAAAAAATGGTTGAAAGTAAAATCATAGTTTTTACAAAAAGACCTTTTAACAAGAAGAGGCTTTGGAAAGTGGAATGTGTTGCTCTGTGAGGAAATGAGACCCACATTGCGGGACGCATGTGAGCAGAAGTCCAGATGTTCCAGCTTTAAATGGAGCCTGAAGTTGATGATTTTCAGTTTCCTTCCAATTCTGAACTTCTATGTTTCTTAAAAGAGAAAGACAAAAGAAAGCTAGTGCATGAAGAACTGGAGTTGTGCTTAATATAGACTTGGTATTTATTTATAATAATATGATAAACTTCCTGAAATGTACTTTCCTCTTAATGTCATAGGAGGAGCCATGTCAAAAAGCAAATAAAACTTAAAAACTAGATGAAAACCCACAGTGAAATATAGGCACCAGTGGTATTTTTAATTTAGAGAAAGGCAGAAAAAAATAATAAATCAAGGAGCAGAAGAAGTCAGGACTCAGATCTCCTAATAATAACCTCAAGCTGGGAGAAGCCCTGGCTTCTGTAATATCACAGAAGTGCATGAGAGAAGTTGTTGTTCACTGTGACCTTCATACAATCTGGAGAAAGAAAAGGCAAGAACAGCCTGTATCCTGGTATAAATCAACACTCAGTATGTTGTGCTGTCTAGAAGGGCGGAACTGAAGGAGGTAAGGCATTAAAGGAAAAAGTCATTACACTCATATGAGGAAAGTTCCAGCTGTGTATCTGTTAAGATGGTATCAATGGGCTGACTGTGAACTGTTTCCCGCAAGCAGGATTTTAAATGGTGATATTTCAAGAGCACATATTCATTCACCTTGAAAGTTTTAATGAGAAAAGCAAGAGCGACTAAATCATCTCTTGGCATGAGCAGGCTTTTCTAGAATCTTCTTTCCTAGTCATAGTATGGGCATGTGTCTTTCTTTGTTGTTTAAAGACACATTGTTACATAGATGTGTGACATCGTTTCTCACTGGTTCCACTTACTTGATACATAAAGGAAGAAATAAGATAGAAACAAATTGAGCAAAATTGTTGTTTCTTACATAGTATTTAATAATTGATTCTCTCACACCCTCTTTCTGGATTATAGCCTGTTGGGGAGGGCAAAGAAATCTACTTCCTAATAAAAGCGAGAGATCTTTTCAGTATCTGTTTAAGTATGTTATAAGATTGGGAAAATTTAAAACAGAGACTCTTACAACTGAGATAATTGAAACCGATTATCTAGTATAAAGTATAGAGACCATAAGTGCTCCCCACCTATCTTGGTTAATTGTCCCTTATCTTTGTTCTACAGTTCTCAATGATGTTGCATTTAATTATTAGATGATAGGGCCAAATAGTGATAATCTGTTTTCCCTTTAGGCAAAGGAATATTTTCCTTTATTTTTTCTTATTTTACACATGAGGCTTGAATTATTCTGATATCTAAATCATGTACCAATATGGGACTTCACGAAAGAAAAGAATGAATGAAGGTGATAGCCTTGTTTTTAAGAAAGTACCCAACTCATCTAAGATTTCTCCCTAGGAGAGAGGTTGTCTGTAGTCAAGAATAAAGTAAAATGATCAGATGTGTTCACAGAGAAGAACATTGTACAACGTGGGCTAATACGTGAATTTGCAATCTTGCTTCTTTTTGAATCTTTCTGGAAAATGCATTTCCTAGTTACCATTTAATATGAACTGGTGAGCCAAAGAGATAAGAAATGGGAAAGTATTGCTGTGGCAAATGTGTTTTGATGTGGCATACATCTTTGCACTGGGTAGGAGACATTATGGTATATTTATACAGACAAGAAATGATGAGAGTATGAGTTAACAATGGCAGTGAAGTTGGAATAGTAAGAATAACCTTTTTGATATTGACTTTCAGAATTTCTCCTATTCTACTCTTCATTCAAAAATAAGTTCCAGATTACAAAGTGATGACCTTGGGACTAATATTTTTCAATCAAAATAAACATATTTACTGCTTTTTGAAACCCTTTAATGATGGAATTAAAGTCCCCTTTTTAATATGTGGGGAATAATTTGTATTTCTTACTCAGTATTCCTGAAAATAAAATAAATTGTAAAGTGGACTAACAAGTCTAGTTAAAAGTTTTCATATGGGAATTGGATAGAGGGAAAATTTGGTAAGTTAAAAATAGCAAAGAAGAACAGTAAAGGTGAGGAAAGTTTAGGGTATGTTCACATAATTGGCTAGAATTATCACATTTATCTCCCTGGGTCTTGAACTGAAGAAAGAAATTCATTAAGGGAAGATTATAAACTTTGTTCCTCTTAACCTTTCCTAAGAACTTTCAATTATTTAAATGTGCTATTTACCTTTTCTACCTTTCTCTTACATGAACAGCCAAGCTTTTCTTTATTTTCATTATAACAATTCTCTAAATGAAAACAAAGGCCTGATACAGAAACTCTCAATCACAAAATCATTAGCAAATCGTTCACTATGGTTCTGCTTCATAACAACCAATTTCATGAACTCTTTTTTTTCACTTGCAACCAATTTACTATCATATCATAAATCTGAACAAACTCCCCAATCTAATTAAAATAGCAGTTTTAATCTCCTCTCCCTAGGTTCCTTATCACTAAGAAAACATTCAATAGCAGAGATCACAACTGAGCTGTCTTGGATTACTAAAATTTCATTACTGTCATAAAATTTGTCACACCACATTTACAGATAGATAATAAGTTATCATCAAACACTACACATGTCTAAATAGATGATTGGGGCTTCTTTGAGGACTGGACTTGGTAACCTCCCTCATTATCCCTTTAATCCTAACTTTCTGGGGTACTGTGATGGTGCTGACACAGAATAAGGAGCTTCATGTCCGCGAAGAATGTTATAGGAATAATAACAAGATAGCAGGTGGAAAACCCAGAAGCCAGTTGATTTTTACCTAAGAGGTAACTACAGAGGTAACTGGCCAGAAGTACGGTGATTGTCTTGTTCCATATGTTTACTTTTCTTAGATGTCTATTAAGGTTGATAACAGGCAAAGTTGTGAATTATGAAAGATTACTTTTTCATTTATGCATTTTATTTTTATACTTTCAAATAACATGTATGAAGAACTCCTGTACATTGTGCTAAGTGCTTGGGATGTAGGGGCACTGAATGGAAAGAAAACCATTCTCTGCCCTGCAGGGTTCAGTCTAATTAACTGTATTATTTCACTGTAGCACCTAAATGTTGAGACATAGGTCTTCAAACATGAAGTGGAAAAGAAAAGAGACCTCTAATTCAAATGAGGAGGTCTAGGAACGTCTTAGAGGATGGCACATTTCTGTTGATAACTTAAAGAACAATACAAACTTGTCAGGAAGCTAGATGGGATGGCTAGACCGAGGGGCAAGTGTGAAAGAATGGATACATGGAAACATATAAAATATACTACAAAGTAATGCAGCATTGAGTGATGCTTGAATAGAAGCTAGGTCCCAAAACATAAAGAACTTTATAAATTAAGTCAAGGCATTTGGACATTATCCTGAACGCTATTGAGAGCTGCCACAGCATCGAGTAGTAGTAATATTTTCCTTAGTAAGGTCAATGTCAGTCATGAGAATAGAATTTAGAAGGGTATTAAAGTGGAAGCAAAGGACCAGTCTAAATTTGTTTTGGATTTTGGAAAGATCAAAGACTAAACTATGGTAATAGCAGGAGAATCAAGGCAGATCGCAGGCAAAATTGTGACCAAAACAAGAGACAGTTAGGAAGCAGGATGCATAGGATTTAATGACAAATTGTATGCCTAGATGGGGAATAATCCACTACATAAATAATAGCTTCATTTTTTAAAAATAGGCAAGGTATGAAAAACAACACTGATGATAAGTTTGTTCTAAACAACATTGTTTTGGGGGTTATGTAGAAAATTCCAGAAAAGATATGGAGGAAGTATTTCAGAAGGTAGCAAAGCTTGGGAAAGTGAAGAACGCATGAGTGAACAAAGCTGAATTCTCCATCTGACATTCACTCCCTTTAACATTACAGAAGTTCTTGGTCTCTGAGGTTCAGTTTCTTAATCTGCAGAAGGAAATACTATCTCAGAAACATGCGTGCATTATTCTCAACCAGCTCTAACATAAAAAGGACAAACATTTTCTTTGTTCAGGCATCAGCCACGTACAGAACTATCCCAAGGTTTCTACTGATAGGCTTGGGGGAGCTATGTATAGCTTATAGAGTAGCTATATTTATTTAATCAACTATGTCTAATCAGTGAACTAAACTTTTCAAAGTTTTAGAACATAATGGATTTTCTAGTTACATGCTTATTTTCTTCTCACTTTTCTATAATTCTTTCAGAATTTTCTTGGTAACTTGGTAGCTGATCGGAGAATAGCATCTACCTTATAGCAAAAAAATCAACATTATAATAAATGAGCATTTTAATGATAGCTTTTAAAAGGGGGCAACGGGAGAATTTCATTAGCTTTAGTGAGCTGAAGGTGAAAGAAGCTAATTTTACTAGATTAAAACAATTTTTAATGCTTCTCAAACTATCCTTTAATAATTAATTTAGTATATATTTGCTCTCTTCAATGAAGGCACTATTTTAGGCACTAGTTACATAAAAGTATGTTTAGATAATGGACAGGTAAATACATAATGATTTGAAATACAAATAAATGCAAGTTTCAAAATAAAATAATCTCAGATAGTGATGAACATGGAAAAATTAAAAGACAGAAAACAGATTTTTTTTTTTAAAGAAATGAAGAGGCTCACAGGTTCCTTTGGGGAGAGGAGCACGTTGCTGAGGAAATCACAATTAAATGTAGAGTCAAATGATAAGTAAAATCCCAACACAGAATTATAGATCAACTATTTCAAGCAGAAGCAGCAAAAGCATGCCCAAGGCCAGGGCCAGTCAATGTTTAAATAATAGAAAAAAGGCCCGTGTATCCAGAACTTTAGTAATCCAGAAGTCCAGAAAGAGGTGAAATCAAGGAGGGAGCATGGACAAAATGTGTAAGATTATTTAGACTATGATAAGGGGTTGGATTTTGTGTTAAAGAAAATGAACATATGGTCTTTATTTTTTAATTTGTTTA
>CAUYRH010147304.1:0-13347 GCA_963574655.1 Perodicticus potto | reverse complement strand
ACAGGCCTCCAGACCTCGGGGTGAGAGTGGAGGGGAACACCAGGAACTCCGACTTGCAGGTAGAGAGTATATACAGTTTTATGCCTGGCTGGAGAGTGCCGCGGCACCCTAGAAGGGGAAGGAGGTCTGGTTTTTAGAAGGTCTCGCCAGTGGGCTAGAATGGGAGGACGTCCGGACTCTGCTGGCTTGTTTGTATGGAGGTATGGTGTATACTGCGAACCTCCTTCATGGGGGAGGGGACTCCTGTCCTCTTGGTGATGTGCTCTGTACCTTTTTGTTTGTGACCTTGGGGTCTCATGTCTCCCCAGCAGGGTTGATGTGTGCTCTTTGACCTTTTCTTTTGGCTCAGATACAAACCATCGGCTTTCTTGCTGAGTTTCTGTCCTTTAACGCTCCTTTTGGATGGGAACCTCTGCGGAAAGCTGGCTACAGATCACCATCCTGGCTCCTCTGTGATTATTTTTTATCTACTGGAAGTCCCTAGGTTACAAACCAGATAGGTTCTGTAGAATTGTCCTTAAGTTGAATTTGCATATAAGCTGGAGTAGATACATTTACCTATTACCTATATTAGCCTCAACTCGTAAGTGTGAGTGGTATGTAAGTCAGATGTTTGTAACTCAGGGACCAGCTGCATTCCATGCCCTCACTTCTATATCACTTCTATTAAGAAAGCTAATTTTGATTGCCATTGTTCATTCTCCATGAGAAATATTTGCTAAAAGACAAAATAACAACAAATTTGGTTTTGTAAAACTTAACTGGCTGTTTCTGCAGTTCTGGAATTAAGTAGTGGTAAACACATAAAATGGTTCAAATTGCTGCACTTCACCACATGGACAGGTTGTATTTATAGCTACAAAAAGGAAGTGACATGCAGAAAATAGAAAAGGCCCAGTTCAATTGGTTTATGCTCTGCACTTACCTTAATTGAGCCTGGTTTGAACAGTTGCCACCTGCCATTAACTGAAGCTTGACTAGAGTGATTGGCTGAGATTCAGCTATTTGTTACAAAGACAAATTGTTAAGTTTGGTGTTCAGTTTTTTTACATACTCAGTTAGGTTGCAGTTTATGTAGGACTTAAATGGAGGCTTCTAAGCCCAAACTTTGCTTGATTTAACAATTACCCTGTCCTTTTTGGTCAGTCTTTCAATTTTGATAGACTGACCAAAAAATTGGGCATTGATGTTATTCTTATCATGATTATAAATGGGCTTATTTGGTCTCAGTATGGAATGCACAAATCTAATTTGGTCTCAGCACTCACTGTGCAGTAGCAGGACCATGGGTTTTGGAAAATGGGACCGAGAAAGCAGAACAATAGAAAAATTGGAAAAAAAAACTGATTGGTTAGCAACTGAGTACTTCTCGGTTACTTTTTGTGCCAAGTGGTGAAGCAGAGGGAAGTTCCTTATGCTGACCTAGTAGACTGAATTATTCTCTTTTTAAGTAAAAACAACTAGTCTATCTCAGGATCTAGCTACTTCCTTAAAATGTTGACGTATTATACATTTTGCTGGAATGATTCTACTTTGGTTTAGTTTGGTCTGTTGGGGTCTAGTGATGGAGCTCAGTTCAAAACAATGGCCTTCAAAATTTTGTTTAACATATTCCAAGTTAATGAAGACTTAATTGACAAAAGTCTTTCAGGCTTCTCATGTTTTCAAGACCATTAATTTTCCTAATTAAAAATAAACAAAATGGTGATGTTTATAGGGAAGAAAGAAGGTGGAAATTCACATCTGTGACAGAGGGGTGACATTCCTTCAAATGTATGGAGAAAACCAAGTGTTTCCTGAAGAGAACCAGAAGATGCAGTGAAGGTGACTTTCAGTTTAACTGTCTTCAAAGTTTCTTCTTGCGTCCCAACAGTCTTTGATGCCCTGAGCTGAGAATAGAGGATGTAGATATTCTTTGTGGGAACAGGACATTTAAGGCAAACCTTGTCCACGAACCATGGTGTTATTGAGCAGAAAAATGAGTGGGATAGCATTGTGATGTTTGAATCTGGAATTTGGTCAGCAAACCAAATCCACATAATCCACATTATAAATTATTTATTATTATAATAAAGCCATCATCATTTTAAACATATTTTATAATTTTTGCATAATTTTAATTTATGCCTATAAATATAAATATTATTTTATATATTTATTTCTATAAAATATATAAAATAATATATTTACTACTTTATATTATTTTAAATTTCTAAATTTATTCTTCTGCTACTATATTTAAGGAGAGTAAAAATCACTTTTTATAGTTATTTATGTTTCTTGACTGCTGAATGAGATAATTCTACTATGAAAATTTATTTTTATCATTTATTGGCTACCTGTCTAGTCCATCAATATTACAATAACCATTCTAATCCATGATTTTTCTTTCAAATTAGCCTAACAATATTTTAGGTCAGCCCTACAAATCCATGCTTTTCACATCCATGAATCAAATAGGAATCAAAAAAAAATTGTTTTAAAAGGTTAATGGTAGGGTCTGTTTTGACTATTATAAACTTCCTTTTCCTTGTCTTTATTCCATAAACATTACAGCACAAAAATATTGACTTAGTCTTTGTATTAGATATAACTAAATATGATTAAAAATATATAAGCAGGTGTGGATAGGGTATAAGCAAATACTGCATCCTTTTATGTAAGACTCTTGAGCATCTGTGCATTTTGGTATCTATGGGTGTCCTGGAATCAATTCTCCATGGATACTGAAGGACTACTGTATAAGGAGATAGTGAGTATTGAATGAATTTAACTATGTAAAATATTTAAGGCAAGAACTGAAAAATGAAGTAAGTACTAAATAAGTAAAACTTTCATTAGTTTTATGATTACATGTATATGCACTTGTGTTATTATAATATATTATTGTTTTTAATGTTTGTCCTCCCCAAACTAATGTTGAAATTTGATCAGCAGTTTTGGCAGTTGCACCTAGTAGAAGGTTTTTGGGTCATGGGGGTGGATCCCTTATAAACTGAATAATGTCCTCCCTCATAGGGGTAGTGAGGGTATTTTCACCAAATTAGTTTCCAAGAAAGTTGGTTGTTAAACAGTACCCAACAACTCTACTCTTTGCCATGAGCTTCCTCTCTTGCCATGTGATCTCTGCATATGCCAGCTCCCCTTTACCTTCTGTCATGAATGGATGCAACTTGAGGCTTTCGCCAGATGCAGATGCCAGGGCCATGCTTCTTGTATAGCCTGCACAGCCATGAGCCAAATGCACCTCTTTTCTTTATAGATTATCTAGTCTTAGGTAATTATTTATACCATTACAACCAGACTGAGGCAATTATATACACTCAATGAAGCTCTTGTGTATAGTAGATTACATAAATAATCCTATGACATACTATACTATCTGTGCTAAATATAAATATGCTATAGGTGTATGTGCATTGGATGTATAATATCTATAATATTCAAAATGCTGTAATAATTAATGTGTCTATCTCATTTATGAAACCATAACTATTCATATTTTACAATAAGGTATTGATCAAGGTGGCCTTATAATTTTCCTCAGTGTGATCAAACTTCAGACAGACTTCCTAACTCTAGAACCCTGACCCATACTCTCATCTCCAGCATTATAGAATCCACATAAACTGAATTGCTGAACAGAACAGCTCCTGACCTCCTGAACTCCCAAAGCTTCAGTCCCCAAGCCCTGAGCCATGGACAGTATCAGTCTGTGGCTTGTTAGGGACAAGAGCACACAGAATCACTGCCTAAGCTCTAGCTCCTATGCCATCCTTCCCCCCACTACCTCTAGGCATGGAAAATCTGTATTTCATGAAATCCGTCCATGGTTCTCAGAAGGTTGGGGACCGATGCCTTAGCCTTAGAGTGTTCACTTTAGAAACATTTGTAATTGAAAATTCATTCTGTGCCCCAAAGATCTGAAGCAATCTTTTTGAAATGTAACCATCAAAGGGGATAATATCTCTATTTTTGTGAGAGTGTAGAAGCATATTTTGGGTACCTTTCTCTAAATTGTAGCATTATTTCATGTCATGGATTTATGATTGCTTCCTTACTCTTATCCTTTGGATATGTCCAAATGGGAAATACATACATTCTATGATCCTGGAATCCCACCTCTTAAACACTTAATTTTTTCTGTGAGAATATATTTTTAATATGAAATAGAAATTAAAAAATTACATTTTTCTACTTTAGAGGCTAAGGTAAGAAACTCACTTAAGCCCAAGAGTTTGTAGTTGCTGTGAGCAGTGACGCCATGGCACTCTACCAAGGGTGACATAGTCAGACTCTGTCTCAATAAATAAATAAATAAATAAAAATTACATTCTCGAGTGGTATGTACCAGGAAAACTTTAAAATTATAGTCCCATTTTAATCTCATCAGTCCATAGATTGACAATTCATAATTGAATCAATATAATAGTGATGATTGGTGTTGCAGAGTGGATGACAAATCTTATCAAAAAGCTATAACAAAAATGATGATTATTTAAGAAGGATTACATCCACCTAGAATATGTCGCTAACCTTAAAATTAATGGCCACCCCTAAGCACTCTAACTAAATTAACCAGTGTGATGTAAACATTCCAAATTCTATAAGAAATCAGCACATTGTAACCCATAAATGCATTAATGTATACCTGATCTACCTCTTTATGATCTAATTAAAAAACAAAGAAAAAAAAGAAACTTATCTTCAACCCTCAGACTTATCCTTATCAGAAAGTATCATATTTCTTTAAATATTCATCTAGCCATTTTCTTTCTATCTCCCTTATTTTCCTGTGGATTTCCTGGAGGAAAGACCATTACCTTTTTGTTTACCGTGGTATCTTCAGAGTCTGGCCCAGAGGAAAGATTAAATAAGTATGAATTCAAGCATAAATAATTGAAAAAATGGAATCTGGAAATGATCAGCAATCAAGTTTCAAAGAAGCTAGTTTCACTCTCTTTTATTCTTTTGTTAGACTCCATTTGATTTTTTTCCCCTTACTGTAAGTTGATGTCATTTTTCCTGCATGATTAAAGCCTGAAATATTCTCTAAAATTTCTGAGTTTACATAGTTTCAAGTCAATCCACTATCAAAGATGACTGATTTTCAGACTCAATTCCAAATTCTTAGAAGGGAGAATCTATGTGATCAATTTATTTTTGGTCAGTATTTATCCACTAGCAAAGATTATAGTAAGTCAAGCAAGTAAACTTGTGTGTAACCAACTTAACAGGGATGTAGCTCTATAAATTGGAGAATGCTCAGCAATATTGTGTATCTATAATATATTCCTTGATAAAGGATCACAGCTACTATATATTAAGAGAAGCTTGTTGATGACAAAATTAAAGTGGCAACTTTAAAATATTACCTCTCCTTTTTTTTTTTGTAATGCTCAACTCATCAAGAATAGGACCCAGTGATTCCTCCTCTTGAATCTGGACTTTGCAGTGCTTCGCTGAAACATGGGTAAACCTGGCAAGTTTATTACTTCGGACCTTCAGGAATTAGAAGCCTGCATGTTAGGTTCCTTTGGATGCTTGCTATTAGAATGTAGCTGTGAGAAACAAGAAGCGACTCCATAGAGAACTGGGCAGAACAGCCAACCAGCAAGGTTTGACATCCATGGGAGTGAGCCATCTTGGAAGTGGGTTTTCTAGCCCCTGGGGAGATGGACCAGATGATGCTATTTGGAAAAATAAAGAGCTACCCTAGGGATAGTTGCCTAAATTGTAGATTTCTGAGAAAAATTAATATTCTTTTAAGCCAAAAAGTATTTAGATGATTTATTTCTCAGCAGTAGATAATCATAACATAAATCTAAAGTTGTAATGTACTATGCTCCATTATTAATAGCATGTATGTAATAGAATCGATCTTGAATTTATACTCTGATTTCACCTTATTTAATTAAACATTTAATCAGCTCAATTCCATCTTTCTACACTTGCTCATTTAAATTTAGTTTTTAGGTAAAGGAAAATTAGATGCCCTTTCACAACATTCTCAAAAACTACAACTATCCAAGATTTCTCTTTTAGGTGTTAAGACATACTCATTGGCAACAAAAAAATGCTTAGCTGTTCCTTTTGCATAATTGATATTCCTAATTATTATTGATAAAGAAGGTTGTTTTAATTATATTTTAGAAGAGTTCTAAAAGAAAAACAATGGTTTGGTGAGTTTTGATTGACAGATTGATTAATTTTACTGGTATCTCATATAGTTGCTTCTAACAACCTATAAGAGTGAAGGTCAGAAATGCTTTCAGCCTGTGAAGGAGCAACTGAAAAGAAATCCAGCCTTGTTTAACAAGAGTGACTAAGAAAACCTGAGAAATGCTGTTAAGCTTTGCAGGGTGAAAGTGGAGGGGAATTTGCTGTATTCTATCATTGCTAATGATGGATACAGCAGGTGAAAATCTTGTCCCTTATAGTCTAAGATGATTAATATCTATAAATTCATTTCTTCCTGCCACTTTGTATAGTATTGAATATATAGTTAATAATTAAAAAGGTATAAGAAATCCAAACTATTTATAGCATTACATTTCAAATTTGGATCAGTGGAAACAGGGAGATTGATTTGTTGTTTTATACAACATTTTCTACATTCCAATGCCTTATAAGCTGAATGGACCAAAAGATTGCAGATGCAGTCTCATTTACTCTCTGTGATTTTTCCCTGTTTATTGAGGTTGGTAAGAATAAATACAACACTTGAGCTGAAGACGCTACCGTCAGAAATCAGCATACAGAAGCTTCTGTGTAACCAGGAAAGCAATAAACAGAGTACATCTACATCTATAGAACTGGAGAAAATATTTGCAAACTATACATTTGACAAGGAACTCAACTGCAAAAAAGAAAAAAAAGAAGAAAAAGATAATTCAATTAAATGCACAGAATGGCTAAATAACCATTTCTCAAAAGCAGACATGTGAATAATCAACAGAGAGATAAAAAACGTTCCACAGCACTAATATTCAGGGGAACACAAAAACTACAATGAGATATTTATCACCCCACTTCTGTAAAAATGGCTTTTTGAAGACACAAAATGTAAATAAGTATTAGTAAAGAGAAAAATGAATGCTTGCAAACTTTTAGTAAAATTGCAAATTAGTACATGCACTACAAAAAATAGTATGAGGATTCCTCAAAAACTTAAATTGGATCTACTATATGATCCAGCAATCACACTAGTGGTTACATCTCATATATTCAAAGAAAATAAAATCAGTATGCCAAAGTTATATCTGCACTTGTGTGTTTATTACAAGACTATTCACAATAGCCAATATTTAGAATCAACCAAAGTGTTCATTAGTGGATTAATGTATAAAGAAAATGTGGAACATATACACAATAGAATACTTTTCAGATGCTAAATGATTTTGTCATTTGAAACAAATAGATGAATCTAGACAATGTTAGGTTAAGTGAAATAAGCCAGGCACAGACTGACAAATGCCATATGATTTTACTCACATCAGTGAACTAAAAGTGTTGGTCTGATATAAGTACATAGTAGAATAGTGGTTACTAGAACCTGGGACAAGAGGTAGAGATGTAAATGAGGGAAGAAGATAGGACTCTATGTACAAAGTTACGGTTAGCAGATATAAGTTCTGTGATTATCTTACAAGTGCCTTGCTAGAGTTAATATAGTATATTTCAAAACATCTAGAACAGGGCATTGTTCCATGTTTTTTCATCATAGAAACATGATAAATTTTTGAGGTAGTAGGTTTTAGAATCATCCCGACTTAATCATTATACAATGTATACATGTATACATCCATACCTCACATTAGATTATATAAAAATTTTGTGCATCAATAAAAAATAAGATAAAACTTAAAAAAATATTCTACATAGTCTACATACATTCACAATGTTTCCTTCTCATATTGTTGGTTAATATAAAAAAAGAAAATATATTATTTTTATTAGGAAAATCTGAAATACAATTTTCTGATAGATATTGCATTGCAAGCTTTTTTCGTATCTAGAAACAATCAGATCAAAATTGTAGAATTTTCAATATTGTAGTAAAAACTATGGAGGGAAAATGCACAGTTGATTTTTGCACATGGTGAAATATGGGGTACAGTTTCATTCTCCTTTATATGGCAATCTAATTTTCCCCAACCATTTATTGAGATTGGTGTGCTATCACCAATATGTTATGGTTGAACTTTGTCAGAAATAGTTGGCTGTAAATAAGTGTTTTTTTATTTCTGGGTTCTTCACTCTGTTCCACTAATCTATGTGCCTATTTTTTGACACAGATTAGTGGAATCTGTACCATGCTGTTTTGGTTAGTTTAGCCCTGTAATTAAGTTTTAATTCAGACAATGTGATGCCTCTACTTTTGCTCTTTTTACTTAAGACTGTCTTGGCTATTCAGGCTCTTTTATGGTTCTTTATGAATTTAAGATTGTTTTTGCTACTTCTATGAAAAATGATAAGGATTTTTTTCAAGTATTGCAATTAATCTGTAGACTATGCTGAGCAGTATGGCCCTTTTATTTATTTTTTATGCTTTTATTATGGTCATTTTATCAATAGTGGTTCTTCTAATCTGTTAGCATGGGATGAATGTTTTTCATCTGTATCACCTACAATGTTTTGTAGTTTTCCTTGTAGAGATTTTTCAACTCCTGGGTTAAATATATTCCTAGGTATTTCTTTTTTCTTAGCTATTAAAATTAAATTGCCTTTTTAATTTAGTTATCAGCTAGATTGTTATGATATATCGAAATACACTAATAATGTCCTATTTTTTGTGTGTTGATTTCTTATTCTGAAATGTTACTAAATTTATTTACCAAATCTAAGAGCTTTTTGGTGGAGTCTTTGTGTTTTTCTTGGTATAAGAATCATATCATCAGCATCAAGGGATAATTTGACTTCCTCTTTTACCATTTTCATGTCTTTTATTTCTTCCTTTTGTCTGATAGCTCTGGCTAGGATTTCCAGTACTTTGTTGAATTGGAATGTGGAAGTGTAGATCCTTATTCTACTTCTTAGAGGAAATGCTTCCAACTTATTTCCACTTGAGATGATTTGGTCTACGGATTTGCCATGTATGTCCTTTAATAATCAAAAATAGAACTAGAAATCTATTAAGTATTCCCACTACTAAGTATCTACCCAAAGGGAAGTAAGTCAATATATTTTTAAAAATCCTGCTCTCACTTACTTATTACATTATTATTCACAATAGCAAAGATTTGAAATCAACATGTTTCCATTACCATATGATTAAATAAAACATGCAGTTTATACACACTCACACAATGGATTACATAGTTTATACACACTCACACACAATGGATTTAGTTCTTTCTTATTTAGCCATAAGAGAGAATTAAATCATGTCTTTGGCAACAACATGAACGGAACTTGGGATCATTATGTGTACGTAGTGAAAAAAGTCAGACATAGAAAAAAATCATATGTTCTCACTCATATGTGAGAGAGAGTGTACACATTTTTTAGCTTCTAGAAGTAGGTAATGGAATGATAGGCAGTGAAAATCTGGTGGGTGAAGGAATTGTAGCAATGAATGATGAGAAATTACTATGTGCTAAAATGAAATGTGCTAAAAAGTTTCCCAAAAAATGTATACACTTAGACATAGGTAATGGAATCATTGGTAGTGAAGATCTGCATGGGTGAGGGAATGGCGGCAATGGATGATGAGATATTACTAAATGGGTACAATGTACATTATTCAAGTAACGGAAACTCTGATGAAACTGACCTGACCACTATAAAATCTATGCAGGTAATAAAATGTCATTTGGACCTCTTAAACTTATACAAATAAAAATGTAACTTTGTGTAATATTATATGTTGGCATAATATTTAAGTTAAATATGATGTATGAGACATTCAAATGTTTGTAAGAAAATTATAAATAAGAATATCTTTGGCAACTGAGTTTTAACTATGGGCTGCCAGCATACATTGATAATATGAAAGAAAATCCTGCAACCTCCTTTCTGAGGCCTTGTCTTGGAAAAGAATTAAGTTTATGGAATAAGTCAATAATATTTTATAACATTCATTTAAACATATCCTTATATTTTCCATTCTTCATTTACTTTTATTGTTTTTATAGTTTTCTTCCCCCGTATTTGCTGTTTTATTTTTTATTATAATAAAATTCTAGAATTACTTATTAGTGTTTCAAGAATTTACAAAGATTAAACAATAATTGTTATTTAATAAAATTATTAATAAAGTATCAAGAAAGTGAAGCCGATTTATTTTATTTTTGGTCGGGAGAGCAATGAACAGCCTGAATATGGCATAATGTGATTTCAACATGGCATTTGACATAGGTTTTCCTATCACCTACAACATAGGTGGAGTAATACACTCTGAATGAAAGTGGAATTAAGTAAAAGGTCATGTTTTCTCATAAAGGAAACAACATGCTATTTTAAAAAGTAAAAGCATGTTTGAGGAAGTCATAAGCAAGATGCACAGAATTCTTTGTTTATCCAGATCCCATTTAACCATGTATTATTAAATATTTGGATGAGGATATAAGAGGCACATTCTCCTGCCTTCTTGATAGTACATGTCTAAATGGGTTAGAATTAAGTTAAAAGTTGTCTTTCCATGAGAGAATGATAGCTTAGAAAAAGTAAATTTGACCCTTGCAGGAATATATTTAACATCTTAACAATCTTCATGTTCAGCAGTGAAGCTCCAGCAGTATTTCATCAAACTAGTTTTTAGGTAGCATTGCTCTGAGATGTTAACATAAGTACCTCAAACAAAACAAAACAAATGGTACCACAGCCCAACTGTTCTGGGTAATGCTTCAAAATGCTCAACTATTTTTTTTTTTTTTTTTAAGAAAGGAGAAGCATTAATAATGCCTCCGAATCTTACTTTGTCCATTTTAAGAAGAACATTTTACTAGTAAAATTGACAAACTAGAGAAATATCAGAAATATAGAATAAAATTATGAAATAACTGAGATTAGTCACATGAGAAGTTTATATCAATTGTGTAAAGCTATATCATTTTTAGCATACTTTAAATGGATATATAAGTCTGGAAGTCTCAAGTCAGTGAGGCAGATTTCAAATTAACAAAAATAAGCAACAATCTCTGAAACAATCAGGCTGTGGTTCACCAGAATTTAAAGAAGAAGGTATTTATGACTTACTTTAAGGTTCATAGGTAGAAGAGATTTATAATAATATATATTTAATAGTTAGGGCAAGAACCTGATAAATTTGTTCGAAGTTATTTTATGTGTTACAGGATCCTAAACTTTTAAAAATACCATGAATTATTCCTTTAAGAACTAAAACAGGGTATATGTTGGATAATTTTTCCTTAAAAATAGGTCTCCATTTAAGCATTCAAGAATTTGTGCAAACAGGATACAAATTAATATAATCTAATTAAGTCACTTGATTTTTTTGTGTGTCGAATATTCTAAGAATGTATGTATCCTTTTAATCTTCAGATACTTAACTGTGAATTATAACACCTACGGCTGTGAAATATCTCAAGACCTGCTCCCAGTAGGTTTAGCCAATGCTCAAGATGCTGCTCCTGGACTATATTTATCTTTCCCAAAACACACTAGAGTCAGTTTATTCTGCTGATGACCGAATGTTTCCTGGGGAGCTTCAGTTTTCTGAATAAATTAGTTTTGTTAAGTGTTAATTGTAGGAGTCTCTTTATAGACCTAAAAGAGTATAGTAATATCTCCTGAGTGATTTTATTAGTGAAATCTAAATCGACTTATTTGCTGTTTCTAGCTCCTAAATGACACACCACTACTAAGTTTTCTATGTCTGAGAATTTCTTCTTCTTTCTTGTTTTCTTCCATGAGGCAAGAAACATATTGTTTATGATATGTAAAATTTTTAACAAAGTTACTAAATTAAAAAATGAATGAAAGTGGTGAGAATTCACCACTTCACAATGTCTGCATTTTTTTACACATACATACCATCTTCATCACATGTATTTTAATTAAAATTTCATACCCAACCTCAAAAGTATTTTAAGTCTCTGATAAAAGCGCAGGGTCTTTATTCATTGATTTGTTTTCAGAAGCTATAATTTTATAGATATTTTGCTTTTGGATACATAGTATAATAACACATTTTTGGGGAAAATGTTCATGATTTTTTTTCTTTCAGTTTATGTGTTCTTGAACAAAGTATTAGAAGCAGTAATGTTTTGGTAACACTGAAGCAAATGGATAAATCATAACAAGGAACCCCTGGGAAACAAGAAAGTGCACATATACTTGGAGTGCTCTGTGAACATTTCTAACGTAAGTAACAAAATCACACAGGTCTTTATTTGGTGGGAGCGCAGAATGTGAAACTGATGTGACTGGAACAAAATGTTCAGTGTTTCTTGGAATTTTCTATATCTCAATTATATTCCAGGTGGGGAAATGAATTTGGCTATTATTTTAACTGACATAAAAGGGTCGAACTGAGAACTTCTATGTTCCACCAACTCCTATGGTCGGTGAAATGGGAAAATGAATGGCTAGAATTTGCAACTTATTTCTTGTAACAGGCTGTGATTGCTGCAAGGACAGAGTGGCAAGCAGCTTGTCAGGAGTGTGTGACTCTGAGAATACCAACATCAAATCCTTTCCATTGAGGGGGAGGAAATTATAGGAAATTAGAAAATTTTATTTACATTTAAAAGGTATGTTGTATAAGTTCAAAGTGAGTTTGTTGTAAAAATCATGTAAGATAGTACATAGAGTGATTAATGGTTCATTTTCATCTGTAAAAGCCAGGTAAAAATATACAATCCTGGAAATGATTATATTAAAGCGCAAGGTCAGAGTTGCAGAAACAATAGTAACCTTCAGGATAAACACTCTAAATGTTGATACTTAAGATGCTGGATGGCGGTGCCTGTGGCTCAGCGAGTAGGGCGCCAGCCCCATATGCCGAAGTTGGCAGGTTCAAACCCAGCCTCGGCTGAACTGCTAAACAGAAATATAGCTGGGTATTATGGCAAGTGCCTGTAGTCCCAGCTACTTGGGAGGCTGAGGCAAGAGAATCGCCTAAGCCCAGGAGTTCGAGGTTGCTGTGAGCTGTGTGACGCTGATGCAGGACAAGGCAGCCCTACAACTGCTGCCTTGGCCCTGGCAGCACTGATGCTGTGGCGGATGGAGAAACCAGCTTGCGGAAGGGCCGGACACCTGTGCGGAAGACACTGGTGCCTTGCTGTCTCCTTCCTGGGCTCTTCTTGCTGGTAAATTTCATGGATGGTGCCTTGCTGTCTGCTCTTCCTGCACATCTGACTGGTCAATATCATGTCAGTTTCC
>CAUYRH010147302.1:0-53129 GCA_963574655.1 Perodicticus potto | reverse complement strand
TTTTTTTTTTAATAATTTTATTAAATCATAATTGTGTACATTGGTACAATCATAGGGCAGAATGTGCTTCATATACAATCAGAAACATTTTGATTGTACTGTGAGAGATAGCCCTCATAGCATTTTCTTAATCACTATATAAAGACATTGATACTCTACATTTAATAAGTTTCACCAGTGCCCTACTAAGATGCACCGTAGGTGTGATCCCACTAATTGCTCTCCCTCCACCCATCCTCCCCCCTCCCCTCCCCTCCCTTTATAGCTTTCATATGAAGGCTAAAACCCAATTATAGCTCTATAGTATTTTTGTAAACAGAATCTTAACACTATCAAGTGGACTAAATCCTTTTTTTGTAGTTTTTCTTACTCAGTCATTCCATGATATACTGATGATTTTTACTAAAAATCTGGGAGCACCTAGATAAGTACATTGTAAATCCTGATTCCTTATAAAGAGAACCTTCTGGATGAGTTTATGAATACAGAGATCCATTTTGTTAGGAAAATCAGTTTTCTGTACTGAGCATTGAAAAATCTGATGAATGATACCTTAAAAATTCTACTTTGGCTCAACATTCTGGAGATTATGAGGCAGGAATCTAATTTTTTACCTCTTACAGGCACATCTTCTTTTCTAAACTTCCGTTTTCTCCTGTGTAGAGAACATGTTTATTCTCTTTAATAGCTAGTTCATGTAAATTAATTATTAAATATATAATGTCAATGAAATTTCCTGACAAGTTATAAATGTTATTTAAATATTAACTTTTATCATCGTTATGGCTGGTAATAGTCATTTTACAAATCTGCTAATTGATCAAGAAGCCATCACTGATGCCTGGGAAGACACTGAAGTAGATGCTGGGATGGCAGGAGAAAAATTTTGCACAAGGTTTGTGCCTCAGTTAATTTGTAATCTAACTGGACTGAGAAATCACATATGCACAGGGAAGCTGAGCTGCAGGCAACAGAAGCCAGAAGAGTAGCAAAGAAAGTCACGTTCAATCTATTTCAATGATACCAGATGACAGAGATGGAGAGAGGCCCCTGAGGACTGGGTCTCAGATGAAGTCAGCCCTCAGGCCATGAGCTAACTCATCTGTTTGTTAAGGGACATTAGTATATGTGGATGGGGAAGGGGTGGGAGCACACATAATGACACCTCTCTGGGTAGATAGCTGTGTTTGTTAATTTGGAAGACACACTGCTTTATTCATTGCCTTATTTCCTATGGCATAATAAGAAATGCATATTTGATTTTTGTCTCTGATTTCTGAAACACAGCTCTTAAAACACTTGGAAACTCCAGAGGGATGGGTGCCTTTTGCATCCTAAGGATATGGCAGGTGGCTTAGGGACCTGGACAGCCATAGGATGGCAATTGCTCACCTGTAAGACCAAGGCATGATTAGAAAGTTACTTGTAATTCCAGCACTCCGGGATTCTGAGGCAGGCGGATTGCTGAGCTCAGGAGTTTGAGACCAGCCTGAGTAAGAGTGAGACCTCATCTCTAAACAAAAATAGAAAAATCTAGCCAGTCATGGTGGCTCATGCCTGTAGTCCCAACTACTTGGGAAAGTGAGGCAAGAGGATTGCTTGAGCCCAGAAGTTTGAGGTTGCTGTGAGTTATGATGATAACATGGCACTCTGCCCGGGGCAACAGAGTGAGATTCAGTCTCAAAAAAAAAAAAAAATTAAGAAAAAAAGTAAAGTTGGAACTTTCAGCCTTGTACAACAACTCCTGGGAGGGGAGAGAGGCTAGAGGTTAAGACCAATCACTAATGTCCAATAATTTCATTAATCATAGCTATGAATGAGCTTTCCATAAAATACCTAGACAGTGGGGTTTAGAGAGCTTCTGGGTTGTTGACACACGAGGAGGGCACTCCCACCGACATCGTGAAAGTTCTGTGCACACTCCCTGCCCTCCAACACTGTTCTGTGTATTTCCTCTACTTGGTGTTCCCAAGGTACATCCTTTCTAACAACCCAGTAATAGTGAAGTCCTTTCCTGAGTTCTGTGAACTACTCTAGTAAATTATTGAACCTGAGGAGGGGATTATGGAAAATCCCTGGTTTTACAGTCAACTAGTGAGAAGTAGAGGTGACAACCTGGGACTTGGGGGACTTGGGCCCGGTATCTACAATGGGGGCTGTCTTGTGGGACTAAGCCCTTTACTCACAGGCTCTGACACTCTCTGTGGGTAGATAACGTCAGAATTGAATTGCAGGACACCTAGTCTGTGCCTGGAGATTTTGAAAATTGGATGCTGATGTCAGAGAACAGTGTAGACGTGCTCATTAATTTGGCAGAAGCCTCCTTTGTAAGTTGTATTATTTCCCTAGTGGAAAGGAAGTTCACAGCAGTACCTTCCTGATAAAATGTGTATCTCGGTATAATTTTCACCACTGCTGGAGTGAGCCAAGCTCATAGAAGGCTGGATTACAGGATCTGTGTAGCTGGTAACAGAGGTGTTCAAAGAGATCCAGAGAAAGCTTCACAGAGGAGAACCCAGGCCAGGAGTGAGAGGGAACCGGAGGTAACTCGATTGCAGGCACAAAGCACAGTGTGGTCACAAAGCTGACAACTTTATTCTACGGGATGTACCTAGCCAGAAAACAGAAGGATCTCTGCTGTGTGGGATCATATTTTATATGCCGGGGGCTTCAAGCTAAGGTTTGGGGAAAGCCTCTAGAGATGGAGCACGTTATGTGGTCAGTGATGTGGGAGTGGGCTGTGTGCCTGTCAAGACGGACAGTGTTTCTGACCCAGGCCGCATCTACCTCGTGACCTACACAGCTGGACGCTGCATCCTGAATTGTTAGGGAAAACTTACACACAAACATATGTTCTTCTCGAGCTTTGTCAGTAGACATACATCATCTGAATGAGAGAAGAGAGGTCTTCATGCTTGCAGAGGGACAGGAGAAGACGAGGCGGGAGGGCCAGAGCCAGAGACCAGTGGGAGGGAGCACATTTATTCCAAAGGCAATTTACTCAGCTAGTCATTTTCAGTATTCTTCTGGCTATTACTGAGGCAGAGAAAGAAATATGACGCTGAGAGAGAACTCCCTTTATCTCTTTCCCTCAGCCAAACCTCCCGCTGACAGGCTCTGCCCAGAAGCCATTTTTCTCCAGCCACGGTCTGCACAATGCCATTTAGGGGCTGAATGCCAGGCTGAGCACCAGAGCAATGGCGACGGACAGAGAATCCCGACCCTTGCTGAAAGTCCTATCCTCCCTGCAGGAGTTATCAGATGGCAAGGACAAGGGCAGGGCACCCCCCTCAGACTGGGATGTGAGTTTGCTAAGAGGCGGCTGTGCACAGGGAATGGCTGGGGTCCACAGCCACCTCTCACAGAGCCTTGTGAAATATTACGAGTTAGTGGCAGTGTTTTATTTACCCAGGTCCTGCTCTCTGACGACTCCAAAAGCTCTACAAATATATTTAAAGTAAACATCCTGCCTTGACTCATACATTCTCTCAGGCCCATGTTTTGTAGCACGTGGCAGGTGAGTATTTGGGCTTTTAGTTTATTTTGCTGTGTTTGTTTGTTTTACTGAAATATGTGAAATCAGAATTGGAGGGTAGTTTTCAAGGCACCAAACTCTTGGATAAGCTTTTCTAGTCCATGTTCAATGGACTAGAATCTTCTCTAATGCCAACATTTCCTTTCCCTAGTTTATATAGTAGCTTCTCCAAGACTCCACTTCCCGAGCTACAAAGAAATGTACTGCGTGCTCTGGTTTGCTTCATCTTTTGAGTTCTTCGTCAGGGTTCGCCTCTCACTGATTGCCTGATGACTCACAAATTCACGTATTTGTTAAACTGGCATTTGTACATGATTAGAAAAGAAAAAAAGAAAGAACAAGGAAGACAGGATGGAAAGAAGGAAGGAAGAGAAAAATAAAAACTCTGATTTTCCCTTATTTCTTATTCATGATGGGGGATTAAGTCAGGGAGCTAGGAGGACTGTTTTTCAGACCATGAGAATAAAGAAAGAGGTACTGATGTGAAATGTAACTTGTGTTACGTTACTTTTGAAAGCTGGTGGAAAATTCCGGTGGCAATAATGCTTAAGAGTAATATTTCCAGTCATGCTCCATGAATAAAGTTTCAACAGGAAGTGCTGGGTGGGGCTATGGAAGTTAGAGACGAGTGGGTAGCTACTTCACTGCCACTGCATTCACCGATACTATACGTTTCTTTTTATAATGAACTTGTGCATACAATTTATATTTTAAAAACATTCAGTTACTAAAAGCATAAACATTTAAACATTTAGCAACTCTTCTTTTTAGAATAATTAAGAGCATTTTATAAAAAGTAATCACAGTAGTTCTCAAGGGTTTCTTAGTAGTGTCTGGCATATAATAGGTGCTGAGTAAAGATTTATTGAATGAATGCATGTTTACATGCATCACTGCATGCTCACCCAGTAATGCACACCACTTATAACCCAGATCACTTTTAGCCCTATCACCTGAAGACTACACTGATTTCATTCAAGTTTCAGACATGGCCTTACCACACCAGATGAAGCAATTGCACCACAGGAGACTTTGCTAGACGTTTTGTTTTGTTTTTATTTTTGAGCCAGCCAGTGGAGTTGTAATCAGACTTTGTTTTATAGATTTTTTGCTTTTAAAAATCTACTCACTATTTCTGTGTCCCTTGAAAGCTGACGGCAGAACTGGCAAAATGTCAAGAACGATTCACAAAAATGCCAATACAGGATATTCTTCAGCAGAAGGAATACATCTTTGGAAGATTCCCTGTCTGGGTTAATTAGTGTTCTCTCTGAATCTTTTGTAGAAATATCTTAGAGCTGCTTTTATTAGTGGCTTTATCCACAGATAGAAGTACTGATCAGCATTTACTCTGGCCTTCATACAGTGATATGTGCTCTGACAATCCCTGTCCTTTGATTGGAAAGAGATTTCAGAAAGACTCATCTTTAGCTATTGTTATGAGAAATTTGCTCCTCATCATGGGGTTTAGTTTTGAAACACATTTTTTTTCCAGTGCTCAAATTTGGATGACATTGCCAGAAATGCCCTGTTTCCACATGGAATTTTCTGGAGCGCCAGCTCAGAGTTGCACACACGGGGTGTCATGGACATCCATTTTTCTCTATCTGCACTGCTCCCCTAAATCTGCCTATGTAAAGGGATCCTTTTAATCAGAAGCAACTCTCTTCCCTGCCAGAATGCATTAGCTGGCACCCTGAAGGTTGAGTGAGGCCGACCAAGCCTGAAAAATCACTCCCATAGATTGTCTCTTCTGAAGCTGTGGGTCTCTTTTTTTTCCCTTTTCTTGTCCCCATCCTGGGTTCCTAGATGTGGGTGGTAGGTGAGGTTAGATGGGGAGCTTTTTGTGTCTTGAGGAGCGGTACTTTTTCTGCAATTATACACTGTGCTTAAAGCCATTTCATCTAGGCAGGGGTGAACTAAAAATAACTTCTCTATATCTTTCCTTCTGTTCTTCTCTCCTTGCCCTGAGAGACACAAGTCATAATTACTTTCCAAACAATAGTGTCCAGATTTATTAAATTTCTCTTTTAATAATTGCAGAGCATATTTTTGTAACCTTTTTTTATGTCAAAGCATATTCTCAAGCATTATTCCATGTGATGTAGCCGGGAAAGGAAGAAAAGGGAGCTTTGACGAATGTGTTTCCATTTTGCACTGGTAAAACTGAGGCTAGGAGAGGTCAAATGGATTTGTAAAGCCCAACAGTAACAGAAATTCAGAGCCATGGTCTACTGATGTTAACTCTTCTTCTGTACCATTTCTGATGAAAGCTCACAGAAACAGTCTTCTATTAACAAACGATGGTGCCTTTACATCCGAGTTATTATGTCCATATATCGCCCCATCTCCAAAGAGGCCCTGAGAATGTACAGGGTGAGCAAACAGGATCAGGCTGCCGGATCAGAGAATGGGTGGATATGGAGAGGTGTAGGACTTCTACAGAGGATTTAATTTTTACCTTCATCAAATGCTTTGACAGAGAAGATCCAAATCATTAATTTGATTAATAGTGGGCAGGCCTAGTAAGCACATATTATTATGACTATTTTAGGAACCATTTTGTGTGCTCGGAACACAAGAATGATATATATGTAGCTCTTTTGGGAAAAATAGGCTTATACAAATATGGAAAAACACACACACAAGTCTTCTAGCGAAGATGGCAATTCGAGGCCTGTTCATTTAATCCTCCTCCCTTCCAAGTTCACATTTACATCAATATGTATGTATGTATATAAATAGGCAAATCTATATGTGTATATCAAATATGCATATATTATATGTGAATATAAACGAGAAATTTGCACTAGCAGACATAAGAAAAGGAAGAATGTGTATAAAATGGACGGAATTACTCTGAAGGATAGACAGATTAATCCAAGATCCAATAACTGTAAATCCAAACTACAAAGAGTGCAAACTATAATCTTGTGATTGGGAGAAAGAGAAAAATTGGGAAGGATAAATCCCCCAGACATGGCCAATTACAACTTGGAAAGATAGCTGTTGTATTTCTAAAATCATTCATAAGGTTATAGTCTATGCTACTCACCTCAACCATTACCTGTTCTTATCTGCCACTTCTTATTTTTGTCTGCTTGGAGTTCCATCCCCCTCACCTTATGGGCTTTCCAGAGAGCTGTGGCCAACTGCGTACAGTTTCAATCTCAGGAAGTGTTCTGTGTTTTGACTACTTCTTCCGTGATGCATCAAGGGAAGCAAAAACTCAGGTATCTGCTGCTCCCCAAAGAGAAGATGGCTGGGATGATGTGAATCTGAGCTGTAGAGAAGTCCATTCCATCCTAGCAAAGCTGCAGTTCACCCACGGCAGTGAGAAAAATAAGTGGTTGCTACTCTAACCCATTAAGATCCGGAGGTGGTCGCATGCTGTTATCATGGCAACAATTAGATGATACACTCTGGTATGGAGCACATGCCATCTAAAGTTGTGCTTTACTAAGAAAGTTTGTTGAGGATAGTCTTCGTTGATTTGGGCTGATTGTACAAAATAACACAGACTGTTTAGCTTACAAACAACCGAAATGTATTTCTCAGAATTCAGGAGGCTGGGAAGTCCCAGATCAGGGTAGCAGCAAATTTGGTGTTTGGGAAAGTCTGCTTTCTGATTCATAGACAGCACCTCTTTTCTGTGCCCTCACATGCTATGGGGGGAAAGGTAGCTTTCCAGGTCCTCGCTTATGAGGGCATTAAAACCCATGCATAAACCTTCCCCCTTGTGACCTAATTACCTTCCAAAGGCCCTGCCTTGTGAAATGCTCAGATTGGTGCTCAGGTTCTACCTATGAATTTGTGTGTGGGGGGGTATGTGTGTGCGTGTGGGGAGGGAACAGAGATTTGGACCACAGTAATGAACAAAGTTGTTTAAATTAGAGCGAGTAGGCAGTAAGCTATCTAATTTCATTGTGTTACCACCAACTTAAATTTAAAAATATTTTTAAAAGTAACTATTTTACAAATAGCAGCAAGGATTGTTATACAGCACTCCCCAGTTGTTGTAAGGCAACTGGTCTGCCAATCAGACAGCAGTGCCAACAGGAAAGGCCGCAGGGGTTGGAGCAGAAGGCTTGGGGGCATTGGGATCAGTTTGATCTTTTAGAAGTGCAGCTGACTTAGACTGTGGTCAGAGGGGCACAGGTCCTGCTCAGGGGCTATGCCTGGTTACAGGCTCCAGCCTGGACATGATTGGTTCAGACTGTGGTCGGCAGGGCACAGGTCTTGCTCAGGTGCTCTGCCTTGTTATAGGCTCCCAGCCTGGACATGATTGGCTCAGACTGTGGTCAGAGGGGCACAGGTCCTGCTCAGGTGCTTTGCCTGGTTATAGGCACCCAGCCTGGACATGATTGGTTCAGACTGTGGTCGGCAGGGCACAGGTCCTGCTCAGGTGCTCTGCCTGGTTACAGGATCCCAGCCTGGACATGACTGGTTCAGACTGTGGTCAGCAGGGCACAGGTCCTGCTCAGGTGCTCTGCCTGATTACAGGCTCCCAGCCTGGACATGATTGGTGCAGACTGTGGTCAGAGGGGCACAGGTCCTGCTCAGGTGCTCTGCCTTGTTATAGGCTCCCAGCCTGGACATGATTGGCGCAGACTGTGGTCAGAGGGGCACAGGTCCTGCTCAGGTGCTTTGCCTGGTTATAGGCACCCAGCCTGGACACGTGCATTGCCTGGTAAATGAGAACTGCTGAGTTTGGGCAGCTGCAATACATGCAATGACAAACACCTGCAAACACAGAGTAATAAGCCCCTATCAAACCTTTCTAAGGAACAAACGCCTGTAGTTATAGCTTCCTTCTCTTCCCATTTACAACTTGCATCCTTATCTGGCGAGAAAGAAATACAGGAAATAGCACAGAGTAGCCAGACCATCACCAGGGGCTTGTGGCAGAAATGTCCCCATTTTGTCTGGCATTCCTTGCGAAGCTGCCTAAGGTCAAAGAGTCCTGGCGTAAGAGCCCAAGCCTGAGTGTCTCAAGGACTTCCCTGATGTCTGTCCTGAAGCCACTTACATCGTGCGATTTGAGCTTTGAGACTTCCCATCTCTCCAATTCATGCCACATGTGTTGTGAAGATTTATGGAATTTCCTTCCCAGGCATTGAATCGTGGGCTGATCACTTCTTTCTAGTAATCTAAGCCCTAAATTATATGCTAGAATAATATTCTCACAATATGGAATATGTAAATGGCATACTTCTCTGTTTGGTCATGCTGATATAGTCTTCTAAAATATATGTGTTTTTATGTAGCATTGTGAATATAAATGGAAATTTACTATGGTGCAGTTAAATATGTGGGCTCTGTTTACCATTTTGAATGGAAGCTTGGAGGCATTTCAAAAATCTCATGGACAGAATTGATAATGGATTATATGAGGGGGTGATTTGGAAGTTCTGTTTCATTTGGGCTCCTGAGAGATGAGATTACATGAGGAAGTCACATATAGAGAGAACAGAATAAAATTCTATGTGGCCCTAACATTTACGGACCAAATAATTGAAAAGACTCTACTCAAAAAATTTAGATGACATTTTAAAAGTTGTAAGGAGAAAAATCAAGATATTGCACAGACCTGGGAAGAGAGGGTCCAAGGAAAGACCAAGGAAAGAGAGGGTTGATAAAATCAGTTAAGTGCTGTGAAGTGACAAAGACTATTGGGAAGTGGGATGGTAAAGATTGAACTGGCCATCGGATTGGGAGGTTGTTTAGTCTTGGTGACCTTGGCAAGGTTGGTGTCAGGAGGGCGCCCGGCCCAGACTGCAGGGTTAGGGTACGAAAGAGAAGGAAGATAGGAGGAGGAAGCCGATCATCTTCAGGAATGCGGTTATCTGGTCATCTCACTACGGTATGCTGATTATTTGTGTAATTGATTCTCTTTTCCAAAGGGCAATAAGCTCTTGGGGGCAGGCACTGTGCTTTTGCACTTGATCTTAGCCAAAAGGCCGAGAAGCGATGGCACTTCGCTTTTAATCTTTTTATTACCAGTGTTTAACCCAGAGCTTGGCACATGGAACACATTCTCAAACTATTTCTAAATGAATGAATTGTCAGATCTGGTGGTTAAGTGTCCTGTTGACAGACATTCATGTCACTTTAGCAGAGAAGACAGGGAAAACGTCATCGCCCCACCCCCGGGAGGGTTCTCCAAAAGCCTTAACAAAACTCTTTCATGCAACTCAGAATGGACACATCGCTAAAGCTACATTCTGCAGAAAGTGCGACGGCAATTTTAGGTCATCAGGATGTCATTTCCCTAAATGGAATAGCTGGTCTCTTGCTGGTTGGAAATCAAGCGTATTTTTGTCAGAGAGTTTTTGGTGCAGATACTGGTGAAGGCCTTGCTGGTTTGAACTAAAGCTTTTAGCCCTCATTCTCTAAGCGTTGGATCTGGGTCCACATTTAAAATGGAAAACGCTATTTAAAAATATCTGATAGCCCATTAAAGTTCATCGTTCTGTCATCTTACCATCTCCTCTCAAAAGCGAGTGCTGGGCCGCGCTTCTCTCGGTTGGAAGCAGCTTTTACACTGACACAGCGCACAAAAGCTGATTGTTTCTCCCTGAAGGGGTACGATCTTCCTATATCAGAACAGGTCACTTTTTAGAAAGCATTGTTCCCATACAGCTAATTTCAGTCTCATCATTTTCTTCTGTTCAATCTGCTAAAACGCATCCATTTTGCAACTCTTAAATTTGATTCTGATTTTTTTTAGACTTCATTTCTTATGAAGGCTTCTTTTCTTCTCTTTCCGATGGATTCTTTCTATCTATCTATCTATCTAATTTGAATATGTGTGTGTATACACTAAGAATTTTTATATATGCATATATAACAAAGGCGATTAAGAGCAATGATAGATTTATTTAGTCATAAGTAGTGGGAGTGCTGGCCAAGTGTCTTGGCACCTCGAAGGTAAGTGGGTTTAGTCTTCATTTCTTTATCTTCTTTTCTGTTTGGAATGCACAGAGCATAAAAATGTTCTGTCTCATTGTGGTTTCTCCTGGGTCTGACTGACTTGCTAATCCCTTTTCTTTCTGTTCCCTGGGTGCTCGTCCCTACCGTGCATAACAACCTCAGTGACAGAGGAGTAGGTAAAGTGGCAATGCCTCTTATATCAACACTAAAGCATCTTTCTCTCTTCCCTTCTTCCTTGTGGTCATGCCTTCCAACCTCAGCTCTCTCCAAGATGTTTACATATTTTCCCGATTATAGTGACTCGACATTGTCACCACGATATCTTCCTCTGCTCAGTTTCCCACTTCTTCTCTGGGACAATTCCCTGACCATTAAATCCACAGGGATCTCCTCCTTATACTGAAGTCACCACTTTCTTAATTGTCCACGTCTCTGTATTCTTCACTTGCGGGGTCACAAATACTGACTCTTTAGGTTTTCTTTTCTTTCAAAACACCTACCCCTGGGAGAGGTTACATAAACGTGTATGTTTATTTTAAAATCCTCTATGTAAGTCTGTGGTTGTGGTTCTCAATGTCCCGTAACTGTAACTGAAATGCCTCTCCTAGGTGATCTGTGAGGCCTGATCTCTTAGGACTTCACTCAAGGAGTAAAATTGGTTTTCAAGATGGCAGTAAACATTTGATTGTCACTGTGATCATTATTGAGATAACGTCTTGTCTGAAGGTATCCAAGCCAGCATAGGTATTTGTGAATAGACTGATGACGTTTCAAAATATTTAACTTAACTACACATGAAGCAGTTCACTTCCAGTGCATCAGCCAAATATTACTCCATGTTAGAGAAAAGGGAAACATCTTTATTTGCTGAATGTAGGTTTCAACACCACAAGGGGGTTTGATCTAGGTCTAGTTGCTTGTCCTACAAAAATATAATTACGAAGACAACACGGACTACAAAGAAAGATTTTTAAAAATTTTTACTTATTTTTCTTCAATTTTTTGTAAGAAAGGAATTTTTAACATGACCGACATCTTGTAGAAAATCCATTCTTTCAGACCAGGTGGCACTTTGGGTCACTTTCAGGGCAATCTCAGCACTTTGGGAAGCTGAGGAGGAAGGATCTCTTAAGCCCAGAAGTTCAAGTCTATCATTTCTGGGAACCAACTCAAAAGGCCAAGTAGTTAGTTAGGGGAGAGGGTTATAAAAAGCAAATAGGGGTTCATGGACCCAATGTCACAGAACAAGTAAACAGTAACGCGAAATAGGAAGACATGTTTTCTGGCTCCCAGATGCGTAGAGTTTTGTTTGTTTGTTTGCTTTCTTCCCTTCCACCAAAGATTTCTTTCAGACATTTCAAAACTCTGTGTGAGACCAGCATGGTGGCTCAGGCCTATAATCCTAGCACTCTGGGAGGCCAAGGCAGGCAGATCTTGAGCTTAGGAGTTGGAGACCAGTCTGACCAGGAGCAAGACCCTGCCTCTACTAAAAATAGATAAATTAGCCAGGCATTGTTGCAGGCACCTGTATTCCCCGCTACTCACAGGCCTGAGGCAGGGGATTATTTGAGACCAGGAGTTTGAGGTTGCTGTGAGCTATGACACAATGGCCCTCTACCCAACGCAATGGAGTGAGACTCTGTATCAAAAGAAAAATAAAATTCTATGTTCTCTTTCATTTGTTTCCCTGGAAGTTCAGGGAATGTGTATGTTTTTATTTAGTTTTGTTACTCTAATGTGGCATCTCTGTCTTCTGTGGCTATATAAATGGTTTTCCCAGAGCAAACAGTTATTTTTTTAGCAAATTTTTGGCATGGTATTTTAAGCACAGTCCTTCAAATGGAATTTTAAAAGGCTGGCATGTTAGGGCTGACCTTTACACAGAGTGAATCCGTCCTGACATTTCCCATGCGTTAAGATGAGACTTCTCCACGATTGCTTCCTCTCCCCACCCGCCCTGCCTTAATTACTCTCCTGATCTCGTACACTAAAGCTTTGCTTAAGTGGACGCCATTGCCCCTACCAGAAGGCTCTCCAAAGAGCAGGTCAAAAGCAATTACCACAACAAAGTGATTTTGTCTTGATAGAATTGAGGCTTCTAGGAAGGATACTTTTATTGCCTCTCTCTGTGTCAGAGTTGGTGCAGAATGGGTCCCCTGTGGAGTCCAGCACATCACCTCACGCAAAACAAGCTCCACAAGTAGAATATCTTCTTTAGCAGCTGACTCCTTGAATCCTTTTAGTGGGAAGAAGACACTAAGCATCAAAGTGGGATGAGCTAGAGCTCTGTGTTAGATTGAATGGCACTCCCCAGTTGTGTGTCTATCCAGAGCTGCACACTGTGACCTTCCTTGGAAATAGGGTCTCTGCAGTTATAATTGGTTGAGGTGAGATGAAGTCAGACTGGACGGGGTGGGTTCTACATTCATGACTGTGTCCTTATGACAAGAGGAGAGGACGTTCAATAATACAGGTAGAGGGACGCTGGTCATGTGAAAATAGATGCAGAAATTGTTGTGATGTCTATATAAGGCAGGGAGTGCCAAGGATGGCAGCAATGCCAGAAGCAGAGAGAAAGGCAGGCAACAGATTAGGTCCTTCTTCAGGGCCTTCAGAGAGAGCAGGACTCTGTTGACACCTTGATCTTGAACTTTTAGCCTCCAGAAATGTGAGAGAATAAATTTAGAATGTTGTTTTAAGGTATCTGTGTTGAGGTAATTTGTTATGGCACCCCTAGGGAGCAGATCCAAGATTCTATTTCTGAAAGCCTTGTGCTTTGAGGGATAGTGTACCTACAAAGCCTGGTGCTGGGCAGTGTCTGTCCTTATCTGCGTGTGGCTCCCACTACCCTGAGAAAGGAGTCCTAGTGTGGTCAGTACAGTAACAATGCGATGGGCTTTACCAGTTAAGCAGCAGGTGGACAGCTATAAAAACTGGAGGACAGGTATATTCCAGGAAGATGACTTATGCGTTTCATTGAATTTGGGGGAGAAGGTAGGTACTATGGAGTACCCCAACTAAGAATACATGGGAGTTTTCAAACTGTGCCATTCAGATGGTGGGGGTGGGGAGTATTAAAACTTTGTAAACCCTAAGGAAAGGCATCTATCTTCCTTTCAGTGATTATTGGAGAGATTGCTTTTCCTTCCATTTCTAATATATTAAAAACTGCCAGGGGAAGCCTGTGTTGCTTAGAGGAAAAAAAAGAAGGCCTGACTTTGATTTTTCCTGACTTTTTGTTTTGAATGAATCACTTACAGTTCTGGTTAGTCTGCTTTAATTTGACACAACCAATGAGATACAGTCACGTAGCACTTAGTGACAGGGATGCGTTCTGAGAAATGCATTTCTGAGCAGTGCTGTTGTGCAAACATCATAGAGCGTACTTAGGCAAACCTGGAGGCACACCTACTGAACATTTCGGCTACATAGTATAGCCGATGGCTCCTAGGCTACACACCTATAAAGATGCTGTGGTACTGAATGCTGTAAGACATGGTAACACAGTGGTAACTATTAGTGTATCTAACCATATCTAAACATGGAAAAGATACGGTAAATATATGACATAAAAGATAAAGAGTCCCCCAGTATAGGGTAGAGGTTGCTCTGGGTGGGTCTGTGAGTGGTGAGGAACGTGAAGGCCTAGGTCATTTCTGTGCACTACTGTAGCTTATAAACACTGTGCACTTAGGCTACACTAAATTTATTTGTGAAAATTATTTCCTTTCTTCAATAATAAATTAACCTTAGCTTATTATAATTTTTTTACTTTGTCATCTTTAAATTATTTTTAACTTTTTGACTCAATTTTGTAACAACACTTAGGTTAAAACACAAAGACATTGTACAGTGGTATAAACATATTTTTATTTATGTCTTTATTTTTATGCTTTATTTTTCTGAGACATTGTGTCCTGGTTGCCCCAGGCTAGAGTGCTACAGAAACAGCCTAACTCACAGCAACCTTAAACTGCAGAGCTCAAGCCATCCTCCTTCGCCTTCCATATGTCTGGGGCTGCCAGTTTCAGCAGAGATGGAGTCTTGCTCTTTCTCAGGCTGGTCTCCAGCTCCTGAGTTCAAGCAATCTTCTTACCTTGGCCTTATAAGATTTTTTGATTTTTAAAATTTGTAATTTTTTTACTTTTAAAATTTTTGTTAAAAATTAAGACACAAGCACACACATTAGCCTAGGTCTTTTCACATGCAGAATTAGGATCAGCCACGTCACTATCTTCCACTTTCTCATCCTGTCCCACTGGGAGAGCTTCAGGATCCGTCACACATGGAGAAATTACACCTTACAGATCTCCTGGGGGTGAGAACAACGCCTTTCTCTGGAATACCTTGTGAAGGACCTGCCTGAGGATATTTTACAGTTAACTTATTTTTAAGAAATAGAAAGAGTGAACTCTAAAATACCAATGAAAGTGCAGTAAACAGATAAACCAGTAATTGTTGCTTATTATTGTTGTCAGATATCATGCGCTGTATGCAATCATATGTGCTGTACTTTGGTACAAATGGGCCACGTACGCTGGCACCACCACAGACACGTGGGGAATGTGTTTCAATGCGACTTCCCCATGGCTGCTGCTTCACGAGCAGACAGGAGTTTTTCAGCTCCATCCTGATGTCCTGAGACCACTGTCATATGTGCAGTCTGTCATTGACCAAAATGTTAAATGTGGTCCATGACTGTGCGGGTGCTCTGAGGCTGTCTGAGTCTGCCGTGGCATGGCATGGTCACCCTCATGTGGAGCATCCTGGTTTCCTGGGAGGCTGCCCAAGGTGGCCTTTCCACAGCAACAGGCCAGATGTGCAAGTGAGTTCTGCTTCTCCACCTCATCTTGTCAGGTCCTGTGCACTTGAACTCTGTGTGTGCTTTGTATTCCTTCTTCAAGAATGTGAGCCAAGCTTGAACAAGCCTTTCTTTCATGGGAAAGGGTGCTATGGCAAGAGTTTTTCTTTCACCATGCAGCAGGAGTTTGTAACAATAGTAACAGCAGAATAAGTTCTCCTGATAATGAAATCTGGGTAGGGGAGGCTGTGCTTGTGATCCAAGACCAGAGTAGGACACAGGGCACAAGGGAACTGGTTAGAAAATGAACGGAAAAAATGAGGCACCATGACACTCTTTGTTTCTTATGAACTGATTTTAATCATAAATTGATGCATTTGTCACAATAATCAGGTATTTTACATATCTAGAGGTTTATTTTCCTTTTACACATTTAGTTAGCATCCTATAAGCGCATCATATTATTGGAGGGTCCAGAAGAGAGTAGATTACATAAGATAAATAATATGTATAATATCTGGCACATAATGGAGCCTCAATAATTATATAAAAATAAATAAATTAATAAAAGAAGTAACACATACAATTCTAATTTTCACACATATTTCTGGCCACCGTTATTTTTACATGGATTTTGGAAAATGTACCTTTAGAATACGTTTTCCCAGATGATATGGGAATGTGTTCAACTTTGAGTAATATCAAGGTAAGATCTTAATCCTTCTGTTAATTAGTTTAAAACCTGATAAGTCGATGAGGTCAAATAAATTAAAACTTATTGTATAATATGATGTGTAATAGGCTATGTTGTCAGAGAAACAGCCTTCAGGCCCAGGGTAGAAATGAGAAAGCACCATTTCTACATTGGGGAACTCACATACAAACTTTCACTAAATAGGGAAAAATAAAAGGACCAATTACAATAAGCTTCATTATACTCTGTGATAAAGACTAGGCCGGCAAGAGGGCCCAAAGAAGTAAACTCTTACCTCTGCCTGGATTATACACCAGGGCACTTTTAGAAGCCACTGAGCAAGAATAGAGTTACCCAACTTGTGTTCAAAATGAAAAAGAGCATTGAACCAGGCACTAGAATGGATCTAACATTAGCACAGGACAATGTGATATAATGATGCTGAGTTCTAGAGGATCGGGCCAAGGAACTTTATTTGGCAGGAGCGAAATTAATCTTCTAGTAGTTATAACTCTTGTGATACCAGTTGTGTGGAGAGGAGGCCAGTAGAGGCTCTGATATACATGATGCTTAGATACTATTTAAAAGGCCCCAAGGAAGGCCTTGGAGTAATATTGCTCCTAGTCCCCCCAAATGAGTGTACTTCATTAACCTTTCCCTGCTTCCTAGATTGTACCTGTCACCACCCCTAGCCTAAGTTTCCAGGAAGATTCTCACATCCGCCCTTCCTAGTGAAAAGTCAATAAACAAGGTAAAACAAGACCACAGTGATTCCATTTTAATAGAGAGGAGAAATGTGAATCTTTTCTCTGGAAAGCGGAAGCTCTAGAGTAGATTGAAGGGATGTTTGTTTTGATTTTCAGCATCTCAGAATGACAGTCATCATAGTGTGTGATGACTTAGAGGCTATAACCTCAAAGTAATACTAGGAAGGTAGTGGTCAGTTGAATGCAGCCCTACAGTCTCCTAAGTTTGGCAAACCCTTCAAGAACGTTCTGAGTTATCTCTAAATTGCTGTCTGGCAGTTGACATTTTTTTTAACTCTTGGAAAGTGATATTTCTAAATCATTTGATCCCTATTATTAACTTGACCCTCATCCTCATGTTTTATTTACTTTTTTCCCTACATGTACCAAGTTTCTATTGCTCTGTAATTGCAACAAAGCTCTCTCCCACCCTTTTCCCTTGTAAAAAACCTAAAAATTATTTACTTATGTATTTCAAAATATTAAGGAAGAACAAATGTTTTTGTTACATGGATCACTTTTGTAATGCTTGAGTCCCAGCTACAGGTGTGCCCGTCACCCAAATAGTGTTCATTGTACCCATTAAGCATGTTTTTATCCTCCTCCTTCCCTTTCCCCTGGTTGATTTCCACTGAGTTTACTTCCCTCTGTACACATGTGTGCTGGTTGGTTAATTCAAATTTAATAGCCAGTGCACATGGTGTTTGTTTTTCCATCTTGAAATACTTCACTTAGGGCAATAGTCTTCATTTCCATCCACATTATTGAACAGATATTCATCTTGTTTATGGCTGAGTAGCACACCAGGTAAAAGGTTAATAAACATTTATTAATCCACTCATGAATTGATGGATGCTTGGGTTGATTCAGCATCTTTGCAATTATGAACTATACTGCAATAAATGCTTGAGTGCAGGTGTCTTTTTGACCCCTTGTTTTGCAGTCTTCTTTTCCTTTGGATAAATATTCAATGGTGGAATTATAGAGTCAAATGATAGGTCTACTTTTAGTTCATTGAGGAATCCCCTACTATTTTTCATAGAGGTCGTACTAGTTTTAATTTATGTCTTATATCTAACTCTTTTATCTTAGATTAATTTGTGTGAGTGGTGATAGGTCAGGGCCCCGTTTCATTCTTCTGCGTGAGGCTATTCAATTCTCCCTGCACCATTTATTGAGTAGGAATTCTTTGCTTCAGTGTGCATTGTTGTCTGATTTGTCAAAGATCAGTTGCTTATAGACAGATAATGTTATATTTGGGTTCTCTGTTCTGTTACCTTGGTCTATGTATCTTTTTTTTTTTTTTTTTTTTTTTTTTTTTACCAATGCCATGCTATTTTGGTTACTATAGCCTTGTAGTATAGTTTCAAGTCTTGTAATGTGATCCCTCCACATTTATTATTTTTGTTTAAGATTGCTTTGGCTATTTGGGCTCTTCTCTAGTTCTAAATGAAGCATGAAATTATTTTATGCTTCCATTTTTTTGAATTTTATTGAAATTATAGATCACTGACTTATGATGTTGGTAATTTGATGGGTATTGCATTTAATTAGTAAAGAACTTTAGGTAGAATGGCCATTTTAACAATGTTGATTTTACCTATCTATAAGCATGATATTTTTTTCCATTTGTTTGAATCTTCTGCTATTTTCTTCCTCAGAGTTTCATAGTTCTTCTTGTAGAGATCTTTCACCTCCTTGGTTAAGTACATTCCTGTGTATTTTATTTTCTTGGTAAGTGTTGTGAATGGTATTAAGTCTTTGATTTGATTCTCAGCTTGACTATTACTGGTATATAGAAATTCAATAATTTATGTACATTGGTTTCATATCCTGAGATTTTGCTGAATTTATTTATCAATTCTAGGATTTTTGATGGAATCTTTGAGGTTTTATAAATACCTAAGAATAGTTTGACCTTTTCTTTCCTGGTTTGGATGCCCTTAATTTCTTTCTTTTCTCTGATTGCTATGGCTAGAATTTCCAGCAGAATGTTGATTAGAATGGTGACAGTGTGCATTCTTGTCTTGTTCTAGTTTTCAGGGGGAGGTTTCAACTTTTGCCCCTTCAGTATAATTTTTGCCTGTGGTTTTGTCAATAAAGCCTACTTTGTTGAGAGCTTTTTTTGTGAAAGGGTGCTGGATTTTGTCAAATGTTTTTTCTGCATCTATGGTCTACGTTTTTGCTTTTGTTTATGTGCTATGTTACATTTATTGATTTATATATGTTGAACCATCCTTGGATCTCTGGAATTAATCCACTTTGGTTCTGGCAGATTTTTCTTATGTGATATTGAATTCATTTTGCTAGTATTTTATTCAGGGTTTTGGCATCTATATTCAGAAGGGATATTCATCTGTAGTTTTCTTTTGTTGTTGTGTCCTTTCCTGGCTTTGGTACCAAGGTAATACTGGCTTCATAGAATTCCAAATTGTATGTAAAATCAGCACATTGTACCCCATAAATGCATTAATGTACACAGTTATTATTTAATAAAAAAATTAAGGGAAGAAAAAAAGAATCCTACATAAATCTCTATGTGTACAAGCTAAAGAATGTAGAGGAAATGGACAAGTTCATGGAAATACACATTGTCCCAAGACTCCGAGAGGAAGAAATATAACTCCTAAACAGACCAATAATGGACAGTGAGATCAAAGCAGTAATGGAAAAGCTCCCAATAAAAAATATTCCCAGACCAGATGGATTCACAGCTGAATTCCATCAGACCTACAAAGACCTGTTATAATAATATTTAATTTTTCTATGATATTGACGAAGGAACCCTCATTCTGTGAATCCTCATTATTTAAAGCCCCATATTTTATATAAAATGATATGAGTCCCCTTGCACTTTATTGTGGAACCAGAAGAAGAAATTATAGTTCCATACCAAGGGGCATGATGTTTTATATAAAAACATTAAGCACTGTTAGACCAAAATAAGCTACCAATTAGTATGTGGCAAGGAGTTACAGCAAACTCACCACGTGATTTTGTAGAAAGAAGCAAAGTTAAAGAGTTTTATAATGTGATGCTTTTGCCTGGAGTGGACAATTGAGCACTGTGAGTCTATATATATAAAGAAACAGTGCAGTAGGTATGGGCCCCCTCTAGCTTTGAGGACACTGGGCATTCAAAACAGTACAAAGCACATAAACAAGCAACCCCTAAGTAAATGCTACATTTCGGTCCCCCAAATTTCCACCCAGGTTCTTTCCATTCATCTTCTCTCACCACTGAGATGTTTCCAAGATAACTTCAATCTCAACCTCAAAGACCTTTAGGAATCAGAGTAAGTTTTTGGAATTTCTGGAAAAAGTAGAATGAAGCCATGGTCTGCCCTGGTGATACTTCCATGGAGGTGAGCAGGAAGCCAGAACAGCCTAGTGAGAGACCGCTGTAATTATTAGAGGTGGCAGGTGGTTATGGTCAGGAATAAGGGAAGTCTGGCTGTGGAGTCGTATTCTCCCTCTGGCTTCATGGGCATAGCACCTCCATCTCATGGTTCTGCACAGGCCTGTAGGACCCATAAAGAGATGCATTACTCCATAGAACTCTCCAAGAAAGTGTCTCCCTAGACACCAAGCAGAATACAACTTTAATTCTAGGATGACCCATTCTAGCTTTTTCTGTAGTGGATTTTTGAGGTTCAGGTCCCTAATCAGATCTCTAAGTATAACTTTCAGGATCAGTATATGTAGTACTTACCCTAAGTCACTTTATCTTTCCCTACATGTATCCTCTAATCCCATCTTAAAAACTCCCCTTGTTAAATGTTAAATCTATCTTGAGATGTTGGATCTTTTCCTACTATTTGTTTACATTTTTTTTATTTCATTTTAAAATTCTTCTTCTTATTTTTTTCTCTTGAGACAGAGTCTTACTCTGTTGCTCTGTTGTCGGTTGAGTATCATGGCATTATACCTTACAGCAATCTCAAACTCCTGGGCTCAAGTGATCCTCCGACCTCAGCCTACTCAGTAGCTTGGACTACAGGTGCCTACCACAAAACCTGGCTATATTAAGAGATGGAGTCTTGCTCTTATTCAGGCTGGTCTCAAACTCCTGAACTCAAGCAATCCACCCGCCTCAGCCTCCCAGAGTGCTATGATTATAGGCATGAGCCACCACATTTGGCCTAAAAATTATTTTTAATTGCATTTTTGAGGTATAAAAGCAGACTTTAGATACCTCTAAATGAATTCCAGCTTCTCAGGCTGTTCCTTGACCTTTTAAGGAGATTTTTCTTTTCTTTCTTTCTTTCTTTATTTTAGTTTTTAAGGAGATTAAAAAAAAAATCTTCTATTGTCTTAAAGTGGAACTGGGGGTAGGGGGGAGAGAGAGAGAGAGAGAGAGAGGATTTTTTAAGCATCAGAAAAGTACATGCAAATAAATTTCTTTGTTGTTCTATATATCAGAATAACCTGGCACTAATCTTTCCCTGAGCATGGAGAGGAGTAATGTCTATGAACTTTTTTTTTCTTCCCCAGGCAACAATGTTTCTAGAGGTCAAGATATAGTTTCTGAGGCTTCTGAGATTACTTTAGAAAATATGTCATATTCCCCATTAGTTGCAGAGCTACAAAGTATCAACAAGGGACCCTGCTTTGTCTTTGAATAAGCTTTTCTTTCTCTTTATCACTTTAAGGAATGGAAACCTGAGCTCCATGAAAAAGATCAACCACAGCTTTGCACTCTTCCCCATTCTTCTATTTCCAGTCTTAAAGGGGGGTGGGAGCCCCAAAGTATTTATTAAACAATAAATAATTTTTGAGTGATTAAGTGAATAAAACCCTTCTGGATATAAATAGCAATAGCAGATAGGGCAAGTAAAGAATACATAGGGAGCATGAGATAGTCAGAAAACCCAATAGGGTTAGGGAGAAGGTATCAGTCTTAAAAAAAAAAATTATGATCAAGAATAGAGAGTCCGCTGTATTTGTTTCACAGGAATTTTCCTAAATTTGAGAATGTTTTTAAATTCCTTGTAAGAAAAGGCATTTTTCCCCCTCAGGATAATATGTTTTGTTTGGGTGTGCACGTGTGCCCCTGTGTGCCCGTGTGTGTGTGTCCCCCCAAACTTGGTAGAAATTCCTTCAAAGAGTCTGAAGATGAGAAACGGCTGCACCTTGGTCCTCTTGTTACATACTTTTGCTGGGAGGTATTATTTTTTATACCTGGTGATTATGACATCTTCCTGTTTGTCATCAAGAAAAGGAATGATCTTTGTGTTTAACATGCACTCTGACCATTAATAAGAGTGTTAATGAAGCTCGGCTGCTCATTGGGCTTTGGCACTCAGTCTGAAGTTGTTCATCATCCTCGGAGCTGAGCATGGAGCGCGTCCAGATACCTCCAGATGTAGTAGATTCATATCTACAAGGAGCCGTTCGATTAATTCTTGTTAATGGCAGAGCTGAGAATTGTGCCATTAACAAAAATTAAGCACGTGGGTGTAAACATGCTATTCATCACCACCTTCATGATTTGGCCAGTCTTGAAGCCTTTTTTAAATAGTTATGTGAAATGCATTTTTTATTTTTTAATTTTAGGCACCACAGTAGAGGGGTGATAGAAAAATACATTTACCTGCATTGCCTCATTTTCCTCCAACAGCAGCCATGGGAATATGTATTATTATTATTTTCATTTTGAAAAGGTGAAAACTAAAAAGATAAAACAGTGTGGTCAAGATTACAGTGCTGACAGGTGACGGAGCTCCTTCTTTTTAGTTCTGTTTTCAAATGTCTCTGTCTGTCTTCCTGTCCTCTCCTAATCTTTCTCTTTTCATCTCTAATCTCCCGGTCTCCCTTCCTCTGCTGCTCTGATGCACGCGCCTCTCGAGGCCCTTCATCTCCCTCCTCAGCCCCTCCGGGCTTCTCTGTCCCTGTCACCCTCTCCTCTTCCCTTCATCTCACAGTGACGTGGCCATGAAGAAAACCCAAACCCGGAGGTATCTCTCTCCTCCCTGCCTTATCCCGTGGTGTGACAGAAGTGGACTTTGCACTTTCTCTCAAAACTTCTACAACTTTCCCTGCAGAGAAGAGGCCTTGGGCTGAGAACTAAGGGCACTGTCATGTGTCAAGGTGGATAATTTGCTGTAAGTGTTCATTGCCACGACCGTCCCCTGTGCTTTATATTTTCCAAGCTGCTTCCCTTCAGGGAGCCACCGAAGGTTTAGTTTTGCCGTGAACAGTGGTCCTCGTTCATTCATCACAGGAGATTTGCACATAATTTAGTTTCTGGTATACTCAGATGCTCCTCTGCTGGAGTCATAAGACTTGCTTGGGGACCCATGTACTTAGTCTCTGTTCTTTTTCTGTAATATGGAACTAATAATAACTCCTTCACCTACTTCATAGGTGTGGTCTGAGCACCATGATAGAAGTTAAACATATCCTGCCTTGGACTTAGGCAATCCTATCTTAAATAGGTAGAAAAAACATCTAACTAGAAAATTAAAATGTTAAATGAATTATATTATTATTGATATTTCATTATAATCATCAAATGAAGCCCCTAAGAGAGAGAAAAGGCAACACCAGAGAGAGGCTATTCACAGGACACAGCTATTCACAGTCCTATCCAGCGAGGACTCCCACTCAGAATTCATACAGGACTCCTACAGATCAGTAGCAGAAAAGCAGATGGCACAGTAGGGACATTTGGGAAATTTGAAAAGTAACTCCTTGAAGGAGAATATCCAAATGGCCAGTTAATGAATGAAGAAGTATTTAACTTTTAATCTGTAGGCACTTCACAAAAGAGGAGGTTCAAATAGTGAGTAAATCTATGAACACACACTCAGCCAGGAAAATGTGAATTAATCAAAATCTAATAATATAATAATACTACTACATTATCACCAAAATTGTGAAAGAAAAAGAACACCAAAAATAAAAAAAGAGAGAGGGAAACAGGTAAAGAGAGAAAGAAAAGAAAGAAAGAAAGAAAGAAGAAAATTAATACTGTGTTAGTGAGAATGTAAGGCGTTGGGACACTCAAATGGTGAGGGAGTTAATTCTTACAAATACTAACTTTAAAATATTACTTTTTTTTTTTTTTGAGACAGTCTCACTATGTCACCCTAGGTAGAGTGCTGTGAAATCACAGCTCACAGCAACCTCAAGCACTTGGGCTTAAGCAATTCTCCTGCATCAGCCTCCCAAGTAGCTAGGACTACAGGTGCCTAACACAACGCCCGGCTATTTTTGTGTTGCCATTGTCATTGTTATTTTAGTTGGCCCAGGCCGGGATCGAACCCATCAGCCTCGGTGTATGTGGCCAGCACCCCACATACTGAGCTATGGGTGCCACCTTTTAAATATTACTTCGAAGTATCTACTAAATAATTCTGCTCCTAGAATTTTTCTATAGAAATTTATACATATTAACCAGAAGACATATTATACATATTAACACAAAAAAATGTTCACAGCAGAACTGTTCATAATACCATCAATAATAATTACCAAAATATCCAGCAACAGAGAGGCATTAAAAATTATGGTTTATTTACTCAAGGGCATAATGACACACAGCAATGAGAATTAGGAATAAACCTGTATACAGTATTATGATTGACTTTCAAATATAACACTAAAAGAAGCAAAACTTGAAAAGTAAATATTGCATGATTTCATTTATATAAAGTTTCAGAACCAGCAAAATGAATTGGTGGTAATAGAAGACAAGTTGGGGCCGGGTGTGGTGGCTCACACCTGTAATCCTATCACTCTGGGAGGCCAAGGTGGGTAGATTGCCTGAGCTCATGAGTTCTAGACCAGCCTGAGCCAGAGTGAGACCTCAACTCTAAAAATAGCCCGCTGTTGTGGCAGGCACCTGTAGTACCAGCTACTTGGGAGTCTGAGGCAAGAGAATTGCTTAAGCCCAAGCGTTGGAGGTTGCTGTGAGCTATGACGCCACAGCACTCTACTAAGGGCAACAAAATGAGACTCTTTCTCTAAAAAAAAAAAAAAAAAAAAAAAAATTGGGAAAAAGGAGACAAGTTAGTTTTCTATTACCTTCTGGAGTGGGAAATAGTGTCTTGTAAGGGACCATGAGGGGCCTTCTGTGGTGCTAGCGATATTCGTTCTCCTGAGCTAGGTGGTTAGTTACATGGGTGTATACAAACTCTGGAAATTCTCAACAACTTATGATCTGTATGCTATTCTTTGTGTATGTTATATCACAACAATGTTAAAAGCAAAGCTGTTTTATAAGATGCTGGGATTCAGAAATGATAAGGGCATTTTTAGGGGGAAGAAATGTTTATATTTTACTTATCAGAAATTCTATGCATAGGGAAGAGAAATTATGACCTGTCCTAGTCAAGGAACAAATTCTGGCTAAGAAAAATTGATATAAATTTGAACCTGAAGGAACAGAATCAGGGTATTAAAGACAGTGGATTATTCTTGATGTGTTCCTAGATTTAGGTATAAGCAAGCCTCACCAGATGTGGGGGAGGGACAGGTAACTTCTGAGAGGCTCTTGTGGAACTCTGACCGAAGAGTTTTGTTCCAGATTCTGGAGGTCATATATGTAACTAGAGGCAATAAAAGAGTTCGATCAGGTCCCATCATAGAGAGAGAAACCACAGGACAGGGTACAAGGATGGAAGGAGGGATGCGGGGTCCAAAATACAACATAAGGGGGACAGACAAGAAATAGAGCCCTTGAACATGAAGCTACTCAAGTCTGTAAATTCTTCTTTATTAAGGCAAACTATCATATGTTATGACAGAAATCAAACTCAACATCTGTTCTAAGACTTCTCATGGAACTGGGACTTCATTACGTGTATATATATTTGTCCACATACACCATGTATATGAACAGTGAAGAATCTCAACTATTCTAACATTAATATGTGGCAGAACTATAATTTTGGGTTTTATTTTTTTAAAGCCTCGTTTAAAAACCTGGCTGTCTTCTCTTCCTTCCCAGCCAAAATGGAGTAGTAGATTGCACTCCATTTATGAACCAGCCATACATTAACTTGCAGCGTGGGTGGGATTACCATAAATTAAGGCAAAACTACAACACTAAGCAAAAGAACAGAATGTGTTTGGCAATGGGCTATCCTTGACTTTGTAATCATTTGTTTTAATTCTAATCTGCACACTCCAGTAATCTGCCAGCCAAAGAGGCTTGTGAATTAACAAGGTTTTGCTGTTTATAAAACACATGCATAAATATATGTGGGGACTGCGTTTCATCTAGGGTGTGCATTTGGTGGGCAGATGCATCTGAGTGGGAATGGTTGTCTTGGGGACAAAGTATCTATGTGTTAAGTGGGTTTGAATGTCAGTGGTGTGTAAGGAGGGGTTGAGGGCTGTCATACTGTCTCAAACACAGTCGTGCTGATAAGAATTTGCTAATGAAGGATTGACCCAACCAGAGGTTCGTGAACTTGCTGCCTAGTCTACGTAATCAATTGCTACAGAGCAAAGATCTTGGGGGATGTGTTGTGTAGTAGGTCAGAGCAAGGAGAGGTTGGTGACCTGCTCAGATTCACATGGATATTGGAGAGAGGATACAAACCCTTCCTAAAAATAACTGTAGAAGGAATTTATTCTTATGTTCATTGAGTAACACTGGTTCTGAGCATTTGAATCAGAATCAGAAGTCTAAACATAGAAGGTAAGCAAAGTGTCACTTTCTTTACTTGCCTGGTTGTGGTGAACTGGTGGTCAGTACCCCACTTACCTGGGGCACTAGGACTGGAGACTGGAGGCTGCAGTAGAGGAAGGGTACAGAGAGGTATTTTGCTAGCTGTATTTTAACTAACAGACCCTGGTATTTATAGGGCATACGCATGCCGGTGTACCTCTACGTGACTATACCCGGCTTTAGGTATATAGAAAGTAGGTAGTGTAGAAGACTATGAACTATAAAGTCAAGTTCATTGAGAGGCCCCCCTCCCATGCTTACTTACACAGTAAGGTCTTCTAGTAAGAAGAAAGAGCTCCTCTTTCTGCAAGAAAGAGATTAGCAATTGGGTCACTAAGAAACTTGGAACTTCTGAAGAGGTAAGAAATTGATAGAAAAACATGTCCCAAGATTAGAGCTGAAGACTAGAGAGTGTGAAGATGTTAGAGCTGGGGAAAGTAGAAAAAAAAAAGCAGGGCCCATAAAGCTAAGTTTGACTGATGTAGAGTTTGCTGAGTGTTGGCTCTGTGTGTGTGTGTGTGTGTGTGTGTGTGAACGTTGGGCATGTACACATATGAACACATATTGAATATATAAATTATCAGCACATTTTCTCTGTTATGAAGTATTTAAGTGCCAAGATATAGGTGGTTCTTGGAAGTACTTGCAGAACATATGCTGTGTTATTTCACCATCTGCACCAGCCCTTTAGACCAGATTCTGTTGCTTTGGTTTGGGGCAAGAAAGAAGGAAATGAGCAGATTTCTCCCCCGTTTGTGGCTCCTCTGCCCCTGCCAGCTGAATCCTGCGACTCTCCTTCCAGTAGGTCTAATTCACTGCTCTCATGGGCTACATTTGAAACGTGATCTTTCACAGTGTAGAGATGGCTCTGTTGACACCTATAAGCAGAGAATCCCACCCTTTCAGATAAGACTGAAGAGGCAACTCTGTTCTCAACTACTCTAGGTATTTGTATAAACCTTTTCCTAGAACATACTGTTTTTTAACTCTCTCTTAAGGACCTCACGAACACATTCCCAGCAGCAATCGCCTTTCCAGCCTTGCTGGAGTAATCTGGCTAAGAGTAAACCTGGTAAGAGTCTGATAAGAACTTTTAAGACAAAATCTAAAGCCTTCATCTAGGCTGGGTGCAGTTGTCACGCCTCTGATCCTAGCACTCTGGGAGACCAAGGCAGGTGGATTGCTTGAGCTCACAGGATGAGGCCAGCCTGAGTAAGACTGAGACCCCGTCTCTAAAAATAGCTGGGCATTGTGGCAGGCACCTGTAATCCAAGCTACTTGGGAGGCTGAGGCAAGAGAATTCCCTGAGCTGTGAGCTATGATGCCATGGCACTCTGCACAGGGTAACAAAGTGAGACACTATCTCAAAAAAAAAAAAAAAAAAAAGAAAAGAAAGAAAGACAGAAACGCCTTTGTTTAGGTAGATGAAACCGCTTGTGACTAGACTCTGCCTACCTCTGATTTTATGTCTTGCTACTATTACAAGTGTTCTCTTGACCTTAACACTTAGATGTATTTGAAGTTACATAGGTTTGTTATGCCCTACCATGCCAAATACGTTATTTTCTCATTCTAGAAGAATGAAGGGCAGTAGGCAAGAGGGTATTCCCCCCCCCACCAAGTCCTCTCTCCCGGATGCTATCAACCTGGCCACGTAAACACCATGACCTTTCATGCTTTCCTGGCTGAGTCACAGAAAGAGAGACCTTTCCATTTGTCCTCTAAAAATAAGGAGACTTTTTTTTATGTGAGCAGTAAGGGATAAAATAGAAAAAAATGCGACAAAACCGAGAATTTATTAAATTATACAAAATGATTTCCTTATTAAAATAACCTAGCCCCCAAGGACTTAGCTATCCCAGTTTTCTAACTCAAACTCTGCTTTGGCTGAAAGAGAGAATAAATAGATTTCCTGAGACCTTGGCCAGCCTTCGGCTGCTGTCTTGGGAGTCTTTCTCCTGCACTCCAGGGGAGGTTGCGGGGATGTTGCTGATTCGTATTACTTTGTCCTGGGAATTTGGAAAGGGCAGTCGGATGTGACGCTGTGTGATTCTACATCCCCACACTCACATGGAGGGCTGCAAGGAGGGCATTGAGGAAGGTGACCTCCAGACTTTCTCTCCCAAATCTCCCACCCCAGCATCCTCCTTCCCATCTTAATCTGATTTTATTTTATTTATTTACCTTGTAGCTGAAACTTGCTTCTCCCCTGTCCTCAGGGTGGTATGAGCATGACCAAACCAGGGGCAGGAGAGTCACACTTCGTCATTAATTACTATCTGAGACCTCTTAATGACACAGTGTGTCACGTGGACAGCGTGATGGGACGAAAGACTTGAAGCACCCACTTGTGGGGTGATGACATCCACTCTGCTCTGGGCTGTCTCTTGGTTGCCATGACAACACCATAGCTGGAGGGCTCGGACTGTGTGAGGGGTTTGAAGGGATGAATTTGTGGAGCATTTGGGATTCGGTTCTGATGCTGAAGGATTCCCCTGTCCCAAGGTAGTGTTTTCTCTACTCTCATTGGTAAAGGAGGAGAATAAACTCATCATTTTGAAGCCATTGGTCTCTGGGGCTCAGAGGCATATTGTCATGCTGGGTGATGAAGAGTTGGAAAGCAGAGGAACCACACAGGTGTTCCCTGGGCTGAGGACTGGCCCTCAGGGCAGTAAGGAGCAAGCTGGGCTTCAGACAGGAAACGTCTTGGGAGGCCTGGATGCATGGAACCATTCTCATTCTCTGAGAGGCGGGGTACAGAAGCAGAGGGGGTCTTCAGCTGCTTGTTTGCCCCAGGTGGGCAACATGTTGGGGGTGAGCATTTCCCCCAATTGTGGGGTGGTCTCTGCTCTCCGATGTTGTTGTACCCACTCTTGTTATGTAGGATGCCCGTACTCTAAAATATTTACATGGAGAACAGTTTATTTGCCTTGGTTCCTCTTAGGGAGAACATCATAAAAATTCGGAAAAAATATTTTGATAAATATTTTGAAACGGGGGGTGGTGATAGGTGATAGTCAAAGGAGAAGCACAGCCGTGAAGGACAGTCATTAGAGGTTCCTGAGGAGAGTGGCAACTGCTGCTTGGAAGGCGTTAGCTTCCCTCAGCACTGTGGGGTGAGGGAGGGAGGCAGCCCAGAACGTGGACAGAGGCGAACCGTTCCCAGACAGAAAAGAGGGGGACTAGACATTCAGGGCAAGGAAAGAATGAAAGAGACAGCTCTGGGTAGCAATCTGGAAGCTGCAAACGGGGCTGTGTGTGAGATGGGAAGAGAAACTCCCTGAGCACGGTTGCTCAGCCAGAAAGGGAGGTTGGGTGGTGGAGATAAGGCTCCTTTTCAGGATTCCATGGATCTTTCATCCATAACTCGGAAGTGACTGGTGTGACTGAAGAGTGTTGAGGACTGACACTTGCTCCATGGTTCTCAGAGCAGGGAGCAGGTGGCACACCACCACGTGACCAGCCGGCTGTGGTCCTGGGACACACTTGCTGAGGTGGGAGCAGAGAGGCCCCCCAGACAATTGGCCTCCTCTGCTGCTTTGAATATTTGCCCACCAGCAGTTTAGTATTCCTAGTGGCACGTGTGGCTTCATTTCCCCATTCAATGATGTCAACAAAGAGTTTGATTTTTCTCATCTAACATGTCAGGGACAGAGATTGCCCAGATCGTTTAAAATGTTACTAAATGTTACTAAATGTTATTTAAAATGTTACAGTTAAATGGTCAGCTTAAGTGCTACATTTCCACCCAAGGTTTCCTTCCTTTTATGTTCACTTATTAATCAATCTTTGACATGTTACCTAGTCTGATTTTTGGGCAAAACTAACGAATACTGTAAATCTACTAAATCTATATAATGCAAAATAGTTTCCTGACATTATCACAATTAAACTGAACTGGTCAGAATGTTTTATTTTTATTTTTTATTTTTGTTTTTTTGGCCTGTTTTCTATATAAGAACTTGTTCAACAAATTTTCTGAATAAAAACATCTAATTTTTCCAAGTGTTCCTGGAATAGTAATGTTTATAAGGAAAGTATCAGACATAAAAATTAAATTGAATTTATGTATACACTTGGTTAATCAGCAACATATATCCTTTTTCAAAAGAATAGAAGTGCCTAAACCTCAGATAGCCGTGGAAAATTCAGATTATGTGGTTCTTTATCTACCACATAGGATTCACTTCCAGTCCAGCTTAGACTTGTCCCTGGTGAACTCCAGAACTGTGAATCGAAGATTCTTGCCCACCATTAGCCCTCCCCTGAAATTCTTACTCCTGGTCTCTTCAATTCTCAATCAACATTTCCCTGACCTATATTTAAAAAAGGTGATAAGTATATTCCTACTTCTGGGAAAAAGTATAGACCCTCAATCTCATAAATTAATTTTTACTCTTTTCATAGCACATATTTTTTGTTTAGAAAAGAGGTTTTAGGAAATCACGTTGGAGTGAGCTTGCTACATAGAAAATATAATAAGTTCAAGTTTAGAAGATGGTCTAGCTTTTGATACTCAGGGGATATGGTGCCCAAGGCAGTATGTTTTGACCTTCTTTATCTCATGGCACACTTGAACCTAAGTTAAACTTTCATGGGACACTTAAATTATGATGATCAAAAAAGAGAGTAAAAAGTAGTATATACTTTACTGTGCTTTGAGCTTCTTTTGAAAATAATTTAATTCATGATCTTTCAAATTTTTCATGGCACACTAGTGGAAAATCACCAGCCTAACGAGCTGGCCCTGATTAACCCCTTTAGGTGGTATATTTTACTTGATGTAATTTTGTATTTACAGAACAATTCTTATCTTTGGGTCCTCTGGTTAGATTGGAGTTGTAGGATCTCAAAATCTCTCTCAAATGCCACAAAATCTCCAATGCCTTCAGGGTCCCTTCAAATGTCTTTGGAAGAAGATGGGTGGCAGAGAGGTCCATAAAGATAGTGGCAAATGAGAGTAGGTGTGATCCACCTATAAGCACTTACGTTTATAGACATAGACACAAGTTGTTGTTTTTTTAACAACAATTTTAAGATATGACAATTTAGTTCACATACTTACCACCATGCACTTGGGTTGGTAACACTGTACAAACAACTCAGTAAGGTTTCATAACCTTGGTGTTGACGTGGGGTGGTGTCTGGCTGAGTGGTGTTCATTGTCATTGTTGCCTGGTTTTGGGTGTTGTATGATGACAGCTTTGATATTCTAGAAAAAGAGTTTCAAAATCTCTTGGAAGGGTGGAGTAGATGCTGGAATTGGCACATAGCTTCCCAAGGAGAGTGTTTTGAAGGTGACCATAGTGACATTCAGCAATGAAGTTTGTAGCTATTTTTTCTAGAATGCGTTCATGAACTTCATTGACAGACCTTGTACATATCTTTTTTTTTTTTAAATAAAATACTGCACCATCCAAACAAACAAAATCTGTAGCCCTAAGTAGCCAAAAGCCTTTAGTTTAAAAACCCATGAATATTGTCTGGACTAGAAAATTAATTCCTAAGCTGAAAAAGAAAAATCAGAAAGGGCCACAGATGAGAAATTCAATTTTGACTCGTTAGTCTGCAATGATCTTATAGCTCTCTGCACAGTTCATTCTGTGGAAGGCTCATCAGCCTGCTCAGGCCTGGGGGAAGCCTTGAATGATGTACATACAGATCCAGGATAAGAACAGGCATTGCAGCATCACGGGAGACGTGTTTCTGTCTCTGAATCTGTGGTCCCCAGGAAGTAGAGGTGGCCTTGGACAATGGCAAGGATGACACAGAGTCAAGGCAAAAATCGATTCCTTAGCTAGTTATTTATTGAAATAATAATTCAAACTTGAGCTCAGATTCTTGGAAAAATGGTTAAAATATGTTTTCTGTCTGACTACTATCTCAATAAATTTTGTGTTAAATGTGTCAATGATATAAATAATTCTGAACCATTGGATTTCTTTTCCACATTTAGATTAACACATCCAGTATGGTACGTTATACCTTCAACACAGTCTCCTTCAGATTCCACGTTGGGAGTTTGGGTGAGATAAGAAGTTACTGAGTAAATAATTAGAATCCTCAGGTTAGAGAGGTGTTTTTCTTGTGGCGTTGCTGCAGGGTGGACGTTTGTTAGTACTTGGCTTTGTTGAAATGTGCACCTTAACTCTGGGAGATCTTGAGAGGCTTTTTAAAGTTTAATTGCTGCAAATCTCTTGTTACCATGCTTTCCGGTGAGATGTACCCACCCCTAAAAACTTCCCCATTTGAAAATTACTATTTCCTATATTGTTTTGCCTGAAAAAGCAGGATGTGTGAAATATAGGAAAGAATATTCTTCCTTCACTATAGCAAGTAAAAACATGTCTGTTAGTTTTCTAGGTCTACCGTAACAAAATACTGCAGACTGAGTCATACAAGCACTGGAAATGTATTTTCTCACAGTTCTGGAGGCTGGAAGTTCAAGAGCAATATGTTGGCAGGTCTGGTTCCCTCTCAGGCCTCTCTCCTTGCCTTGCAGACGGCCACCTTTTTTCTTGCTCTGTCCTTGTATGTTCTTCTGTGTGCAAGCTTCCCTACTGTTACTTTATGTGTCTAAATTTCCTCTTCTTTATGGACACCAGCAGACTGAATTAGGCCCGTCCTAATGGCTTAATCCCCTCAGTAAAGTATCTACAGCTTGGTGACATTCTGAGGGGCTATGGATTAGGGTAGTAATTTTCAACACTGGTGTGCCATGAGGGGGTCTTAGGTGTGCTGCAAAAGTTTTTAAAGGTCATTAATTAAATTATTTTCAAAAGAAGTTCAAAACACAGTAAATATAATCTTTTTTTTTTTGCTCTTTTTATGATCAACATAATTAAATGTGCTATAGAGGTTTAACTATGGCTTCAAACATGCCATGAGATTAAAAAAAAAAAAAGGTTGAAAAACATTGGCTTAGTGCTTCAACATGTGACTTTGGGGGAGAGAGAAACAATTCAGCTCTAGCAAAGTATAATTGCTCTCAGGGTTAGACTGGATGGTGTGTGAGGTCCCTTTTAGATCTATGTGGATAGGAGTCTTTGATTCCAGAAGTTGTTCCATCTATGACTTCTTAAAAACCAGGCTTCCGTAAGAAGTGGTTTTTCTCATGTGTCTTTTTGCTCTGTAGTGGCAAGATAACCCCAGCTTTCCTGAAGAATGAGGCTGAAGACATGGCTTTCTGTTTTATGAACCATTTTCATCCCTATTCACAATCTGTTCTGACCTTCTTATGTAAATAAGAAAAGAATATCAAATGGGGATGATATAAATGCAGATTGTTAAGAGAGAGAAGAGGCCTCTATAGCATGTTTTCCTGAAGGGAACTTGGGTTTGTTCACACATCCCCATGAGAAATGATGGAACTAGAATACAAAGCATTGGGGTTTGAAAGCAGGCTATGGAAGTAAGAGACATTTCTAAGGTAAAATTCTAGCGATGTGATGACTTGTTAAATTTGGTACATGGTGGCGAGAGGCATAGAGGATACCTCTGTGAGTTCCAGCTTGTCTCACTTTATAAGTGGTGGTGCCATTATCAAAGATTGCTATAAAGAAGGGACTTTATTTTAAAACACTATGTATAGGTATGAATAATTTATATATATGTACTGTATGTGTATATGTACAATTATGTATTATTATTTTACATGTATTTTATATATGTATGTAATCACATACACATTTTTTAACTGTGTCAGCTAAGCAGAGCTTCTGCAGTCTTTCAAAGAAGCTCAGTCACAGAGTTTGACTTCTTGAATGGTTACCAGAAGTGTAGCCCCAGGCTAAGGTGCCCTACAGCAGCTCCATTTTAAATAGAAAATAGATAAATGCACAAACTGGACCATATATAAACACTTGGCATTTGTATCCTAGGAGAGAGAGCCTGTGTTGAGAAAGGGAATATTACTAAGGTTCTAGACACAGAGGATTAAAGAATATAGGCATTAAATTGCAGGGTGATCAATAATGCTGTTCTTTAGTTCCTTTGGATAATTCCTTTTTATCCAGAGATAATATTCATAACTCTACAGTAACTGATAATAATTAATATTTGGAAAAGGTTGTGGAATACAACGTTTATAGGAAGCTTCCATTTTTTGATTAAGGATCATTATATGCATTAACTGCCTTAATAATGAATGTATTGTTAATTACTTGTTAGCCCTTTGGTCAGGCACATGACTTAGAACACTGCTGACCCCTGTGAGAAGGTATGTTACCAGGAAAAAGTGGAAGTATGAAGGTTCTTTTAGAGAAAGAACAAGCCCATGAGGTTAATTTATTCCAAGATGACATCAGTATTTCTTGCTGATTTATTATTCAGAAAACATCACTCTAAGTAATACAAGTTGACTATTGGATACTAGACTGTGGTAGAAGCAGAAATATGGGTTTATTAAGTTTGGTCAATGAATGGACCTCATTTGAGGTGAAATAGAGCTTTCTGTTGCCTCAAAGACAAATCCCTGCATGTGAGTTAACCTTCACTGCTAACACTAACTTTAATGCCATTCTTCATTCTGAAAGTTCCTAGGTCATTGCTACTAGCTTTCAATATCACTAAAACCACAGTTGTACCACTTAGAGATATTTTAAGCATAAGTATAGAATTATCTGTCTCTTCCCATACAGAACATGTTAATTTAGTTCAAATGACTGGGAACATTTTCATTGTTGAAACATGGTGACATTGGTAACTACAGAAGATGCTTAACTCAGCCCCCCATGAGGCCACATCAGCAGAGTAATGCAGTGTGTCACTCCATCCATCAAATTCCGAGCAGTGTCCAGGTGCTCTCGTCACGTGGACCGCGGGCTCCTGTCCTCTGTTCTTGTGCGTATTTGCTCCCACTATTGGTAACGTCCTTAGTATGAGACATTAATAAGTTTAGGCCAGTTGTCCTTGCCATTGTAATTACATAGCTCAGTTAAAACGGTACATAGATCAATAAGTCATTGAGTGCAAAATTGTAAATATTTCAAATTGTTTTTCTGGAAAGGTGAGGTGCTAGAAAATTGTCAGATTCTGTGTGGTTAGACAGCTATAAAAAGTGATGGAGAACCCTGTAAAATTCTGTGACCCGGGCTGTGACTGCTGCCATGCACACTCATGCTCATTTAAAGACATCAAAAATGGAATTTTGGACAACATATCATAAATATGGCTTTCACAGGAAAACTTTGTGGAACTCTCTCTAATCAGAGAACTAGACCATAAAGAAAATGCTGCGGTCTTGAGCACAGTTAAAGAATAATTATATATCTTAAGTGAAAATAAAATGTTTAGGCAATGAGTGTGTTTTTAAATGATTCTCTGCTTTGTAGCCTTTTTTTTTTTGATGAATTAGCCTGTTACAGACTCTGAATGTTGTCGAGCCGTGGTTCTCAACCTTCCTAATGCCGTGAGCCTTCAATACAGTTTCTGTGAGTCACAACCCACAGGTTGAGAACTGCTGTTCTAGAGGGAATGACTTCTATTGTACATGGGGCGTGAAAAGACCAGGGAACAAAATATTTAGAACATAAACCTACTTAAAAAGCCCTCTGCACATACAAGCATATAGATGTATCTTTAGAAAAAAAGGTGGATGAGAATATTAATATTTAATGTTGAGTGCTATGTTAGTACCAGGTCTTTATTTTTTTGTTATGTCTTTCTATATTAAAATTTCCTATAATTCCCTCCTGTTCCTTGAATAACAAGATGAAAGATGAGTAAATGCTACTTAATGCACTGCATTTTTAGCTCCTCTGCTTTGGATTCTGTCCTCATATCTCCACCAGAGTCACTCAACCGTTCCTGAAGAAAGAATGCTCACAACCTCCCTTTGACATTATTTGCAGTAGAGCTCCACCTTTTGACTAAGGTCAAGTGCAGTATGGTTTATGTGGGCTTCTTGCTGATCTTACCCAGGGACTCTATTCCAAGGGTCTTATTTTAAATGTGTCTTCTTTCACAAAGTCTCCTCTTGGTCCCAGGGACAACTCAGAGATAGTCTTTCTGAGTTCCAGAGACAACAAAAAACAAATCTTCCCTTTCTTTTGTTTTAGTGAGCCATGATCATGATGCTTTGACTATGTCATGGAGTCTACAGAAGATCTAGATATTTTAAATCACAGCAACATTAATAAATATTTCAAATTGGTGAGAGTTTATATATTGTTTTCTCTTTGCAGCCATTTCTGGGGGTGGGGAGTGAACATTAGTTGAACCTCTACTCTGAAACTACATGTGTGGCTAATTTTTAAGTCATCATTGAACAAATTGAAGAAAAGCGACTTCTTATCTTCTTATTTGTTAATTTCAGCAAAATTAAACTGCTAACTACACTGATATCAAGTAGACAGCTATAGCTAATGATGAAAACCAGGGGAGGAAAGAACTTTTAACGTAACCCTAGGGTGGGCCTTAAGAGGACTAACACAGAGGCTTTGCTACCTTGGTCTTCGTGCCTGTGTACTGTAAGGCATACCAGGAAGCAAACCCCAAAGACAGCGAGAAAAGTGTCCAAAGTATTGCCCCATGTGTTCTGAGTACTCATCTGTCATTGGTACCTGAAAGACTTTCCAGAATGCCTTATCTGATGATGTTTGCATCTGAGTTTATATTCTCCAGTAAGTCAAATTTATATTAGTATTAATTATCCTATGATGTATTGGCATTTTCCTACTTTAGGGCACCAGTAATAAAAGATAAGTTTTATTCCTCCATTTTTGAAAATCATCATGTCTTTGGGTCAGATTGCTTTATAATCCTAGCACAGATCAGAGAAAATCAGAAGGTGGTTGGGAGTCTGAGTCTTCACAGTCATTTGGTGTGTGCTCCTGGGCCTGTTCACTATGGCTGCAGGGCTTCTGGCCATCTGACTCTGGGCTGCTGTCTGCCCACCAGTAGGTTGAGAATGAAGATAAAAGTCCTTCAGGTTTCTGAGTACATCAGTAATTTACACACCTTCTCTTAGAATCAACCTCACCACAATCCTAAAGATATTATCATTCTCCTTTTGCAACTGAGAAGACTGAGGTTCAATGAGTTTAAATCCATTGTCTGTGATCACACAGCTAAGAAGGATCACAGCCATGGTGTGAGCCTAATCCAGTTTGGAAATTTCTAAGATTCCACTTGTACAGTTGAGGAAGCTGCTGCACCTGCGTGGACCTGTGAGCTCAGACAGAGTTGGGCTGCTTGCAGTGAAATGCCTGCAGTGGCTCTCAAGGTAAGGTTTCATTCTCCATCCTTTCCCTCTTCCCTCCCTTCCAGGTCTTTGCCTCTGAATTTTACTCTTCTTATTTATAGTGACCTATATACTATATTCTCAGGTATTTGTTTTTTCTTTTAAGAAAAGTCTTTGAGGTATAATTTACATATAATAAAGTACTGGCATGCCCCACCCCCCAACCATCCTGTCTTATCGGCAGTGAGAGTTCTCCACTCAGACAGCCTCCTGACTCGTCTGACTGCTCCCATGAGTATGTACTGGGATGTTCTCCTGAACCCCATGACTGAATCACTGGTTCCAGAAAATATCTTGAGGCTGTAGAGCCATGAGTCCCCCTCCCGCCTGCACGTCCCGGCACCGTGCTCTCCACCAGGGATCTGACATGGTCTTAAGGTGGGATTTAAGTACTTGAGATCCTCACTTCTTTTCTCTTTACCTTATGAGTTACCTCTGGATGCCAGCAATCAAACTGTTGCTATTTTGAATATTTCGTGATGACCGATTTCTTACTTATTTCCTACCTCTGCAATCCGGAGATGAATGCCACAACCAGAACACAGGGCATACTTCAGAGAGTTTTCTCCCTGTACTCAGGGGCGATGGAGCCAGTGAGTTCAGGAACAGTAACCTCAATTATAGGAGGTGATGGGTCTTGTGACTAATATCATATTTGGCTGTTTTTTTCAGAGGTGGTATGAATGGTGCTATAAGTAAAAATTACATTTTTAGCAGGAGGTTGCAGGCTTTTTTTTGATGCCTACAGAAAATATGACAGTTTGGAATAATATAAACAGTTTGAAGTTATGCAGCTTTCACCAATAACAAATATCCTCTGGGTGGTGTATATTATAGTGTAAAATTCAGGATATACTGTCATTTTTATTACGATATAGAAGCAATGGTAACACACTCTGGTATGTTCAATGCTGCTTCAGTCTATCCTAAATGTCATCTGTCCTCCACTAAAATCCCCAAGAAAGACTGGGCACCGTGGCTCATGCCAGTTACTCTAGCACTCTGGGAGGCTAAGGATGGATCCATTGAGCTCGGGAGTTCCAGACCAGCCTGAGCAAGAGTGAAATCTATCTCTATTAAATACAGAAAAATTAGTCAGGCATTGCAGTGCACAACTGTAGTCTCAGCTACTCGGGAGGCTGAGGCAGGAGGATCGCTTCAGCCCAGGAGTTTGAGGTTGCTGTGAGCTAGTAAGCTAGGCTGATGCCATGACACTCTAGTTTAGATGAGAGAGAGAGAGAGAGAGAGAGAGAGAGAGAGAGACTGACTCAAAAAATAAAAATAAAAATAAACTCTCAGGAAAATGTTGCCCACCAATCTCACCAAGTTCCCACCAAGTTCCCACCAAATATCCCAAGGGAGCCAAGCATCCCTTCAGTTCCCACCAAGGGATCTGAAACTACAGGACTAGTCTCAGCCATGGAGCAAGAATTCGCAGCCTGTGGAATTCATGATTCCTAGATGATCCCAGGTCATGGACAAATCCTTTGGGTGTCAACATGGAATAAGTTCCTACCCTTTCAGGTTCTAGATGATCCTTGAAGCCTCATTAGGACTCAGGGAATGCATAATATATGGAGATTTCAACAATAGTATCTATGGGTGAATCAGGCTAGTGTGAAAGTAAATATTCCCTTAATATTCGGAAATAAAAATAATAAAGGAAAGTATGAATTCCATGCTGGGATCTGAGGCAAGTGTGTCTCTGTAATCTACAAAACATTGCCTGGGTTTCAAACTTCTTGCACCAATGGTAGCACTGGTCCTTCTATACCTGACTTACACTAACAATAGTCCGTTGCTATACAGAACACACTCACACACACAGTAATTCTTCCCTAAAAGACACAGAGTTTAATTTATAGTCAGCTTGTTTTATGTCAGACTACTGCTGAGCTTCAGAAATTGTAAAGCCCTCTGAAGCTGTGAACACCAAAATCGTTAGTTCTAATTGTTATGTAATGCTTCATACACGAAAGTGCTAGAGAATCATGCAGCAGGTAGTGATGGATTATAGCAACATTAGAAGTGCAAAATTCCAGCACTCACCTGAATCCAGAAAGTATTAATGCCCATGTTTACCGCGTGCCTGCATCTGCGTGAAGAATGGCCTTGTTTCAGCAAGCCTGACGTCTATGACCACAGTTGGGCTGCGTCTATTATACATCTTACGTTTCTCTCTTGACTGATGCCCTCAATTCTTTTGTCACGGAGACAGAAGAATGCCACGTGAACCTTCTGTTTTACTATGATAACTGGGTTTCGTTCAGCATCTCGTGCAGTTCCTTAGAATGAGTCCTCTAATCAGGAGCGTTTTTTGCAGGCCATTAGAAGCTTTGGCTGCCGTAATTGTTGAATGATCTGTCGTCTTGAAATCCTTATCCTCACAAACCCCCTTTTATGTAAACACTTAGCTGCAAGATAGTTTTTTTCTTTTTTCTATAATTATGAAAAGCAGTCTGTTGCAAGACATGTCCTGTCACCCTGTATGGACAGTGGCTATTCTAAGGGTGCATCAAAGCAGAAGCCAAAGGGTGGGGTCTGGGCTTCTGTGCCACAAAAATATATTCAGAATAGCAGCTGAAGGCAGAGACACAGGAAGCTTAGTAATTAACCACAGACCACGGGCATTCCTGAGTCAACTTGGTGGGCAGAACCGTACCAATAACCTGACTATCTCACCCATCTCCTGGAAAAATAAAACTAGAGAATCCGCAGGGGCTGGGTCCTCTGAGTTCTCCTAGCCAGAACAAGGTCAGCTTCAAAGACTCTTATTTCTTAAGGAAAATCCAACAACCATTTAAACCAAAAATGCACAGACAGTGGGGGTGAGGATTAAAATATTTTAACAGAGGTAAAAGTCATTGCCTGGAATTTAACAACGTAGAATCTCAGACCTTCAGAAGTTTAAAAATAAATGTCCTTGAATTAAGACTTAGTGTGCCTCCTCAAAGAAGAAGTTAATTATGTCTCTGAGAATAAAGATTTATCTCATCAAAAACACTATAACACTCTTCACGACTTTCAGTTGTTTTGTCAGTTATAATGGGAAGGAAATATTATTGTAACCTTCTCGTTAAATTAAAGCACACCTTTTAAATAATTAAGCTTTCTGGAGTATAATTTTTTGAATTATTATTTTCTATTTTAGGTAGCCAAGCACATCAAAAGTGCTGAATGAGAACTATGGGTGCCAGTCTAGCAAAGCCTGTTTGTTAAAATTGGCTCCCTCGTATGTGGTGTGGGCAAGGCAGGTACACTGGGCCGGTCCAGCGAGGGGCTCTGGGGCTGTGCTGCCAGACATTGAGAGGAGGCTCCTTACAAGGTGACCTCAGGGGAAGGTGACAGGAGAAGCCAGGAGTGGGGATGAGAAGCAACCTCCCTCTGGAGCCTGTCCAGAACTAACAGGATCACGCTGGTCTCTGTCTTCAGAAGCTACCAGGCTAATCCTGATTTTCCACTTGCCTTCACTTCGACAAATGTAAGTGTTCCAGAATCCATGCTAGGTGCTTGGGATGCAAATATTAATTAAACATGATTTTCCTCTTCAAGTTGCTCAGAGCATTGCAGAGGCAGAAAAAAAAAAAACTTATTAGCTAAAAATTTTTCACTTTTATGTTTCCTGAGGTATTACTTAATTTTGAAATATGTTATCTTTTATTTGCATCGGCAATAGATGCTTAGTGGAAAACATTTTGTAAAACTCAGAGAAATTATTCTTTTCCTCTGCATCTTGGTTGCAAGTTTGCTGCACCTTTTATGAGACAAATGTGTTGACGCTGTTGTGGTGGTGGTGGAGAGGGGGTTTCTCTTTACTCCTTCCCTAATGAGAACAGATTGTTACAATTTTGCTGTCCAGTCCAGAGAGAAATAAGCTTTACTTTTGAGTGAGGTGTGGCTGTTTCATTCAGAGATTAAGGTGGAGGCTAGCGTGAGTGCAGACACCACAAGCACATTGTGAACACCTGACCATCAATTGCTTGATAGATGTGTCTCCAAAAACAATTGTGTTTATAGCTTGAGTAATGTGCATTATGCTAGACGTGGTCAGGAGGTCAGATGCCACTCTGGGTATCTTAAGCAGGAAGGATTGAATACAGGAAATTAGCCGCTTACAAATCTATCAGGAAAGCTGAGGAAGCTGAGAGAGGAGGTCAGTGAAAGCAGCTGGATTTGTGAGAATCAGAAAATGCAGGATGATAGGAATTTCTGCATGGAATCCCGAAGACACACAGCTCCAGAGTGGATGATTCCCAGGAGCAGGCCCAGATGGTCCTTATTTGCTGTCCCCCTCTCATCTACCTGCTGCTGGAGAATGAGAATAAAGACTTCTCTTTCTCTCTTGTCTCCCTAATTTTGTGAAGAGGACTTTTATTGACGGAATCTGTGTCAGAACCCAAGGGAAACAGATACTTCCTAGGCTTTCAGACATTGTGAGGTTTTGAAGTGTGTGCGTATGTGTGTATTTTGTGAGACTAGGTGTTAAGGAGGCTAAGTCCCAATAGATAATCTCCAGCAAATAAATAATAATAATAATAATAATAATAATGATAATAATATACAAATAAGGACTATCATATATTGAATTTTACCTTGCTCTCTTCCTATGCAAGGGACTTTACATGTGTTCTCACAGGTAAAGGATGTCATAATATTATTATCATTTCATTTAGAAATCCAAATGTTAGAGATATTAAGTAAAAGTACCAAAGCCTCCCCAGTGCTAAGTAGCAGGGTTGGCATGCAAATCTAAGTCCTTTTATTTCCACGCCTGGATTTTATTTAGAATTATATCTTGCTTCCATTACTTAATCAACTGATGGTGCAGAAAGATATTTATTTCTGAATAGTTAGATGCATTCTACAGTTATTCTCTCCGCATAAAGCAGACATCAAAATGACAACTCAGAAAGTTCGTCATTTTCCCGGATCTGTGCATCGGGCCCTTTTATCTAGCCATTTTTCTTCCTTCAAAACTTCATCTGAGCTTTAGTTAGTAAAAATTCCTCCAGGGTTTTGGCAGAGCATTGAGGAATTTTGAGTTTCTAGTGCTTTTTCGAGTTGGTAACATTTGTGTGTGTATGTTTTCATAAATATCATATCAGGGCCACAGCTGAGAGCCCTTCATGGATCTTTTCAATAAAATATAAAAAGTCCATTAATAGAGATAAGCATTGGGTTCTGCAGAGAAGGAAGGCACATACAATCTATATCTGCTTATTGTGCTGACATAGTCTTTCAAAATAATACCCAGTCGCTTGCTGTACTGTTCAAATAACTTGGTCACTGTAAGCATTGACAGCAAAAAGATGTTTGGCTGCTAAGGTGCTAGACATGTACATTCAGGGAATCTGGTATTGTCTACCCAACTGAGTTTTTTGGAGCTGGAGTGGCCTATCTAATTAGACTTGGTTCTTCGAGATTAAGTAGGAAACCATCTTTTCTTTCTTTCTGCAGAGATTGTAGTTAAATAACAAAGAGGATAAAATAATCCTAAGAGAAGAATTATATACATTTCTAAAAGCTTTAAGAATTACAAAAATTTTCATGTGATCCTTATAAACAAACTACAAAGTAAATAGATTGCACATTATATCCTTATTTTCCAAATGGACACTTTCCAGTTGAAAGAGAATTAAGAATGACATACAGCGTTCAGTAGGGACTTATTTACATGTACCTCCCATTAGTTAGTATTATGCTAGGATGGGCCCATTGTCATCCCTGCTCCCAAGTTCTCTCCTGGGGCACATGATCTGTGAAATAGCAGTTCAGTAAATATTATGGCTTGATAATGGAGATATGCATAGTTTCCAACTGAGGAAGGGCTGAAAGAGCTTAGGGAAAGCTCCTGGAGAGCCAGGGAGGTCAACTTCCTCAAGAAAGTTGCCTTGGGATTCTGAGCCATGGATATGAACTAAGGAAATGGGATGTTGGCAAGAAAAAAGTGTTACTGATATAGACCAAAGCAGGAGCAAAGGAAGAACTTTTGCTACACCTCTCCTGTACCCTAAGAATTATAGTCATCAAACGCATTATTTTTCCATTCAACACAAGAGCCCCATGAGTTAAGTAAAATTGTTCTTTTGAAAAAAATAAAGAAATCAAGCCTGGTGTCGTGGCTCATGCCTGTAATCCTAGTACTCTAGAAGGCTGAGGCAGGAGGATTGCTTAAGCTCAGGATTTGAGACCAGCCTAAACAAGAGTAAGACCCCCTTGTCTCTAGTAAAAATGGAAAAAGAGGAACAAAACTAGCCAGGCATAGTGGCGGGTACCTATAGTCTCAACTCTTTTGGAGACCAAGACAAGAGGATCACTGGAGTCCAAGATTTTGAGGTTGCTGTGAGCTATGATGACACCATAGCACTCTACCTAGGGTGACAGAGTAAGACTGTATCTCAAAAATAAAATAAAATAAAATAAAATAAAATAAAAAAGAAATCAAAGACATTAAAGTTAAAGCTACTCTTCTGAAATCATAATTTTTAGATGGCAAGGCAAGGTTGTAAAATAGTCTATATAATTTTAAGGTGTGAACTTGGGTCTTTCCATTGCACCAAACTAACAAAGCAATAATTGTGCTTTACTATTTAGGTTACCCAGCTATCCATTCAGCAAATTTCTATTAAGCACTTCTTTTGTTCAATGGAAGACATTTGCCTTTCAGAGTCTTACTTGAATGAGAAGACTGAATGTGTATAGCAGGTGGTGATTTAATTCATTTCGTGTCACTGACTGGATACATCGCTCTATGCCAGCATTCCATTTGGGAATCTCATATTGTAATGTAGTACTGGTAGGTTTTACTCAGGGAATTTCCACCAAGAGCATTACCCATTTTTACTTAGAGGCACATGCTACAAGGCACCACAATTGCTAGAACCTTCTGCTCCTCTACAAAATCAAACACATTTTTGCACACTTCACAATGCAAATGTGCTTTTCCTTCCCAAGTCTAGAGTCCCAAATCATAGGGCAGTGGTGTTTGAAATGACTTGGATATGAATTTAAAGTATAATATACCATCTGTTTCAAGCTGTTAGGAAAAAGATAATGGGAGAGTCAGTTTGTAAGATAGATAGTTATCAGAAAACAACATCTGGGTGAGGAATTACTAAGACAGAACACCTAGGTTACTTATAATCAATCCAGTATCTAATGACAAAAGGAGAAAGAAATAGAGTGAAAACTGGGGAGTGGTGTCATTTCCGTGCCCCATGGGTTTAACTCAGGAATTTACGATCTGATGCATTATATCTAGAACAAACACACGCCATCCAGAGGCATCAATCATGAGCGAGCAGCAAATAAGACCACGAACCCATCAGAAATGCAACAGGTGGCCTTCTGAGGCCCAGGGCACCTGTCTGCTTACTAACAGCATGCAATTAGCCTCTTCGGTCTTAGTTGTGGATTTTAGATTTGAAGCTTACACATTTTAGGAGACATTTTCCCCAAGAGAGGACTTTGACAGGAGAGCAAATACCTCTGGACACCTAGTGCCCTAGAATATGCTGATATGAGCCATGGTAACTCCTCCATATTTAAACTTTTTCATTTCATATTGTTTTCATGTTGCCTTTCTCCAGAATTGTGGATCTGTAAAACGATCTTATTTGCTTGCATGTTTGTTTATTTTTTTTTCCTTTTGAGTTAATCTCCTCTGGTATTAAATTATACATGTGGTTATCTCTCTGAATTCCCCAGCATAGGTTGGCCTCTATTTAAAATATAGAGAGACAGACCCAGAGTGAAAATGGAATTGCAGAGCCAAAACACGGGCATCCAAAGGTCTGTTTTACCCTCTCCTTCGTGAAATGAGGCTTTTTTTTTTTTTTTTTGGTCCACAGCCCAAATTATTCCTTATCTGCTCTCATCTCTTCTTGGCAATGTCTTTATGATAAAATGTCCACTTTCTCAATCCTTCGTGGTCCCTGCTGCTCTGCTTCCCATTTACCGTGTGTGTTTCCGCTTGTTGGTCTCCAGATGTATTCGTAAGCATTTTTCCAGTTGAATCTCATCCTGTTATTTCTTGCTCATATTGCTAACCTCTCCAGGGGCCCATATGCTTCCACAGCTCTTGTGCCAAAATCGCAGAGTATCTTAATACAAACCTTCCTTCAACATCTTCACACCAGCCAAAACCACAGGCTCAGTAGACTGCCAGCCTGATTTATAGTCAGCTCTGTCCCAGTGGAACAGGATGAGGTTCTGGGTTTGAAGTTGAATCATCACTGTGCCACTCCTGTTTGTGTCACCTTAGGTGAGGTGGCTTAAACCTTGAGCTTCCGTTTCCTCACCTCCATTCTCAGAATTGTAGCCGCTTTGCACAATCATAATATGAGATAATGATTGCTAAGTACCTTCCACTTTCCCTGGCACACAGAAGCCACCTTTCTGTCTCCTGGGATGGCAGAGATGGCCAGAGGTCACTTATGAACACCCAAGGAAAAAGAGATCCCGGGCCACCCACAGACCAGACTAGAATGTTAATGAAATGACTATCGTGAAGAAATTTAACTGTTAGACTAAATTGATGGGAAAGTGACAGCTGCAGAAAACTGGCCTTTGAGGCAATGGCCTCCTCCTGTGTCACTAAAGAGGATCTCTCGCCTCTTGTTGCCAGGCTTTCAGTTCTGTGAACACACATCATGTGTTTACACCAGCTTTCTTAATGACATTATCTTTCCATAGAACGTGGATCCCTGCCCACATCTTTGCCCATCTTCTCTTTAGCCTTCAAGATGCAGGCTAAACATCACCTTCTTCAGGAATCTGCTTCAACCTGCCCAGGCTGAAGTAAGTACTTGTGCTTCTGTGCTTCCACACCAACCTCTCATCCTCCAGAGCAGAAATCGCATGGTCGGGGTTACCTGCCTATCCCCAGACTTACCTGTGCACATCTATAAGGCAAGGGCTGTATTCCACTTACCTCTGTATTCCCAGTGTCTGGGATAGTGTTTGGGACACTAAATACATGTCTTATGAAGACTAGTATGAATAAATGAAAAGCACCCCATCAGTTAAATTCAACTTTGGCCAATAGCAAGTCTACCTTGGATTCAGAAAAATGATTTTCAGACTTGTTCTTAGGAGAGAGAGGAAATTCCACTGGAATAACTGAAAGCTTTCTACAAGCACTCTTCACCCTGCACTACAATCAGAAATGCCATTTGCTGTGCCCTCTCCCCACTGCCAGGGACAGAGGAAGTCAGACTGTTGTTCATCAGATGCTGTTTTTATGAAAGATTAGTATGAATGAATGGAAGTTGAGACAGTGAAGCATCAAGGCAAGACCGATTGCTGCAGCCACTCAGACAAGGCGATGCGGACAGTGAGTATGGGGAGAAGGTCAGCATGCGGCCCACGGCTCTGGGAGGCTAGAGGCTGTGTTCAGTACCAACATTTTTACTTAGATTATTCTTTCCCAGATAATCATGGGGTTAAGAGAGGAAGTCCTCAACCATCTCTGTAACAGAGCTTCCCAGCTTGTCACTCTCTATAAGAGCATCAGAATTCATTTTTCTCACCTGATTTACAGCTTGATGAACCTTGCTTCTTTACAGCCTCCTGCCTCATGTTATCTCTCAGCATTCTGCCTCACTCCTCCTCAGACTCCAGGTCCAGTGAGAAATTCTTTTTTAATTGATAAGTCCTTGATAATATTTGGCAATTGCCTCATTCGTTTCTAACACTGCACCCTTTTCCTTCTTCATTCGCTTATTCATCTAATAAGGATTAAGTGCTGGCTGTGTGTCAGGCACTGACATGGTAGAGGGGGGCATTGTCAGCCTGACACGAGTTAACTTAGAAGGCTCACAGCAGTGGAGGACCATATCTGTAAGACAATTGTTTCTGAAATGATGAGGTAGGGTAATAGCATCAAGCGATGAATAAAAAGCATACACTTTTTCTAGAAGGTCTTACTTATTTTAGAGGCGAAGCTGATGATATACAGATGTCATATCTTATCAATAAAATAAGAGTGAGGCTGATGACGTACAGATGTTTATACACAGCTCAGTCCCCGGCTTGAAGATGGGAGGTAGCCTGCAGTACCTGTGTCCCGATTTGTCCAGAATACTACTAATCCCAGGGTATATGTTTAATGTGAACTAAAGATGAGCTCATGGGGAAGACCAGGAACTCAAGCTATGGATCCCTAATGCCTCACAAACTAGGGGTCATGGATTACTGGGTAATGAAGAGTTAACGGTCATTTACCACAATTGATGGTTTATTGTTGTTTTCTGCTGTGTAAATCCAGCACATGACCATGGATAAAATAGGCATTAATGAACACTAATCATTTTTTCTCACATCTGTTTTCCAAGAAACCTTTAATCCTTTTGGAGAGGAGGAAAGTATAAAGGAAATTTTAAAGTCAGTGGCTTGAGTAACATATAGCATTCCGTCTTAGAATGGAATCTTAAAGCAGGAGGCCAAAAATATGAATGAAGAATATTGACACATTGAATGTACTTGAACTTGGGTAACGTCCCATTGTTAGAAGCGTCTTAAGCATCTGAGAAGAGGAAGACAGGGAGCTTGACAATCAGTTACCATACAAATTAAACAATGCCATGCAAGGTGGTAGCCAAGGAAAGAAAGGGGACTGAATCCTTCACTGATATTGGCTATCACCTTCCACCATATGGGGGTCAGTTTCCGTGGTCCCCCACATGGGCATAGAGCAACCAAAATCTGTAGCGTCTCAGCGAGGTTGCACTTATATCCTCCTAGCTACTATTAACAGCCTCTTTACAGTCCTTGTCTTCTGTGCCCTATGGCTCCCTCACACTTGCCACCAATGTTTAATTCCTAACCCATAACCTTAGGTGGATAAAGAAGCAGGGATGGGGAAAAGAATCCTAGAGAGAATAACAGAAAAGACATTTTACTGCACTTTATGTAGAATTTTATGTACTCACCAGCTACCCATCAAGTACATGTTCTATATTAAGTACTATGACAATCTCAAGAGTAGAGACTTTCAGGTCTTGACATTCAAGACTTAGTTTATGGAGTGATATAGAAAAATTATTGTGATTTGTGTCTATTTTCATTTCTAGACCTTTCTCTGAATTAGATTTTTTTCAAGATGTTTGATACCAACCCAGACTCCTTGGCCTCCTCCAGATGTATTGAAACAGAATTTCCCAGGATGGGACCCTGGATTCTGTATTAAAAACAAAAATCCCTTTTCAGGGGATTCTGATGAGCTGGTTCACACACCTCCTTTAGGAAGCGTTGCTATAATGGATGCACAGCCCATAGTAGTTACATCCAGAGGTGCTTCCTCAGCCTCCTGGTTGCTCAAAGGTCTCTTTCTCCAATATTGTTCACTCTGGGCTTGCAGATTTCACATCCTTTATGCTTAGGGAAATTGTGTTTCTTTTGTTGGCTGTTTCCTAATCACGCCTTGAAAGAACCATTCCTTTTATCTGAATACGATTAGAAAAAACTTACATGACATATCACACATCTATAGAAAAGTCCCTGACTTTCATGTACTGTGATTTCAGCTCATGGTTTGAACTTAATAGCAATGTGCTTTAACACCTGGTCTGTGATACATTTTGGAATGCATTCAGGAGCCTGCTACCTCCTATGCATAATTTAAAAATATAGGTACCTTGTGTCATTTAGTGGAGGAGAAAGAACCAACTGCAGCCTGACCTTGCTTGCTCTTCCATTAAAGTGCTTTGCTAAGTTAATTGTCACTAAGAACAAAATAACATTTTATAAGGGACCATTCCCCAGACCCACCTCAAAGTCCTGATCTCATCCCCTTCTGGTAATTGACTTGGCCAAGACCTGTCTGATGAATATATATTGTGTAATGCTGGCAAGAATTATTTTTCTCTGAAACTATGTTAGACTCTAAGATTGAAAGTTGCAACAGAAAGAAGTCAATTATACTGCTCTTTTTTTTTCCTACCAAAAATCATTCTATCGAGAAAAAGCCCCAAACTGCACTTCTGTGCAGGTAGTAGGGAAAATGTCATCAAGCTGGCTAGCTCTGACGCTTTCCCACCACCGTATAGTTTGGCCCTGCCTGATCATTTAGGATTTGAAAATCTGGCTGTATGGGGATCAGCCTATTTTTTCAAAGATGTTATGCCTCCAGTTCAAGCTACTATTTGGAACAAAGTCTATCTTGTATTTCTTATTTTTCTTCTGCATAGCACTGGGTCATTTTCTGTTTACTGTATAGCATATCCTATGCTTAATGACTATTACTGATAGCTGTTTGCATGGTTGTTATGGCCTGTGATTCAAAGATCTTAAAGAGATGGCACTCCATGGTTTATAACCCTCTCCCTCAGGAACTCTCATATAGGGAAGGTGTGCCAATAATAGTAATAATAATAATTTATATTTTTAATTGTTTACTAAGCATTGTAACTAAGGGTCAGATACCGCTGGCTTCCAATTTTACGTATGAGTAAGTTACAGCATAACAGTAAAGTGACTAGTCCCAGGCAAGATTTCAAATAAGAAATTGGACTCGAGAGCCCCCATTTCTAATCATACCTTCTTGTTGTTCATACACTTCCCTGATACTCTCCAAATCCCAATGAAATAGTCCAGTTCTTAGTTCTTTAGTTTTATACATTGAGTTTTTGTTGACTATTTCAAATGAACAAAGTGTTTAGGATAAACCACTGATGTATGTGAGACAGATAACCTGTGATAAATGTTGATAAAAATGCCTTCACTGGAAACTTGCTTGGCGTCATGTAACAAAGTACTGTAAAAACTCATATTTTCGTTTAAAACATGATACCATTTAGAATAAAATGCAAATACCTGTATGTGGGCTTGTAAGAAAAATCACTCATCCCGTAGTGTGCATTGAGGCCACTGAATTTTCACTAGGCTCCCTTTGCTGGATGGCTCATTGTCGCTGATTATATTGATGCTACAAATGAACTAAGTGGCATATGGGGACACTACCAGGTCTGTGAACGTGAGATGCCACAGATTACATGGTGTACCATTATTATATGTACCTTTATGAAATAAAAAAGCATTACTGCTAACAACATGATGACCCACTTGCAGGTGCAGATGAATTTCCTTTCAGATGTGCTAGATGAGGCAAGCATGCAACTTAGAATTAACTAAATGGTTGCCTTCAAATCTCTTACGAAATCACTAGTAGTCAATTTTTATCTTACTGAAAAGAAAACTCATTCACCCTCTGTATATAGACTCCTGGGTAAGAAAATGACCCTTGGAACTGGGCTTCATAGCTCAGGGTCCTTATTTCACCTCACAGAAGCTGTAATTTAGTTTAATCATTTGTAAGTTGCATTTAATACTTGATGACATTGTAAAGATGACATAAAGTAACATAAAATTGGAGGAAGGTTATGAATATTTTGTTAAAATGTAGAAAATGACCACAAATTCTTTGATATGCCTCCTATAAAAAGGATTTTGTTCTTTATCCACTATTTGAATATGAGCTTGGCCACATGAGTTTCTTTGGACAATGGGCCATTAGCAAACATGATGCAAGTAAAAGCTTGAAATGCATTTTTTTCTCCACCATCCTGGGAACGATTTGTTGCTTTATGAAAGACGTAGATGCATCACCCCAGCTGACATGAAAACAACCATCAGACACGTGAGAGAGCAGTAGATTGCCTGATACCAGCAAAGGGTGAAGGCCTGTCCAAGACTAACCAGCTCCCTCATAGCCCATCATCTGATTACACCTGGATAAATAATATAAGCTTGGGAAACAGAAGGACTGCCCAGCTGAGCTCAGATTAAGTTGCTGATCCATGTAAGTCAACTATTAAATAATTTTTTAATGTTTTATAGCTTTTTTAATTTTTAAATTTTAAATAAGCACATATTAATTATACATATTTATGAGGCACATAATATTGCAATATATATAATGAATGGTGATCAGATCAGGGTAATTAGCATAAGAATTGTTTGAGGCCCCTAAGTGTTGGTGTCGTCTGTTAGACTGTGAAGTGAACTGATGTAACTAGGGAGGCATGCTGTTTTACCCTGGCTATTTCTGACTGTTTCTATCAATATGAAATATCTTTATTTGTCTTGCTTTTTTTTATTAAAGTTTGACAGGTGTCAACTCCTTATTTAATTAAGTTTACTAAACACATCAGCAAAATCTTAGAACCTTTCCAACTTTCCACTCTTTTATGTGTGTTAAAAACAGGTTTTACTTCCAAGTTGTAATTTTAAAATGTTTAATAGTCTACTTTCAATAAATAATAAAGAGATATTTTAAGCAGAGGTACATAGTTGTTTTTTGTATCTATTTTTTGAGTTGTTGTGTTTAAAAAAATATATGGGATACATAGGGAAGCATCATGTTCATGTCTCACAACTTAAATATGTTTTTGACAGCATGCTTATTTGGATTTTTAAAAATGTAATAATAGGCCATTTAAGCTTGGCCATAATAATAAAAACAATTCATCTGAGAACCTTGGCAGGCAGGAACAATGCACAATCCCTGGATGGTGTCAAAAGAACAGCACAGTGAACATGTTATAAACACAGGCCCTAGAAGAAATGTGTTTAAAATGCTAACAGTGATCTCTCAGAAGACACGGCCCTTCTGGCACCAACTCACAGCTCAATCCTTCATTAGCCTTGAGAAGGCAAATCTGTCTTTTTCTGAAGGTCCCCAAGGTCCATGGATTGCTGAAAAATTTTATGCTCCCCTTTCAGGCAGGCCACATTCAGTGAGCCTACAGAATAATGCTTATTAACAACAATACTTTTATTAGAAAGTATTAAATCCACTGATCTCACATGGATAATGCTGAACAACAACAATACTACGTCTGATTTGCTGTGTGTTTGCTGTCAAAAAAAAATGCATAATATTCAATTATATGTATATGTGTGCATTGGCAGCATGTAATTAATGCTGAAATATAACTGAAATTAGGGTCAGTTTCAAAAGTGTCTAGTTCTGTATAAGTTTTGTTTCCTACAGAATATGCTGTAATGTTCAAGTTATTTTAAAATGTAAAGTCCATTTATGTGAAATTATTCTTTTTTTAATTAAATCATAGCTGTGTACATTAGTGCAATCATGGGGTACAGTGTACGGGCTTCATATTTGAAATATTTTCGTCCAACTGTTCGACATAATCTTCATGAGATTTTTTCGTTTATTATGTGAAAACATTTGTGTTCTGCATTTAGTAGGTTTCACCTGTCCCTTCTAAGATGCACCGTAAGTGTGATCCCACCATTTACCCTCTGTTCACCTGCCCTCCTCCTCCCCCGCCCCCCCCTTACCCATTTCCCCATATTCTTGTACTATAATTGGGTTATAGCCTACATATGAAAGCTATAAATTAGCTTCATAGTAGGGCTGTATACATTGGATATTTTTTCTTCCATTCTTGAGATACTTTGCTAAGAAGAATGTGTTCCAGCTCCATCCATGTAAATATGAAAGAGGTAAAGTCATCATCTTTCTTTAAGGCTGCATAATA